>OVBB01000807.1:0-18112 GCA_900406415.1 Isatis lusitanica
AAGAAAACAAATAATTACATAACCCGCGCGTAGCGCGGGCCGAACCCTAGTCTATATTATAATAGCACACTTTTCTCTCTACAGAGAGTGCCACATCAACATTTCTTATAAAGACAAGCAATTTAAGATTGGGTCACCAAAACCAGAAACTATAATTAAAAATAGAAAATATCATAAAATAATTGGCCCACTTAATTTTTCTTATAAGTATATGTAGACTATATAATATAATCAAATCTCTTATACTCTAATTTGTAAGCAATTATATTGATATAAATTTTATATTTGAAATTTTCTTTCTAATACATTATTATTTTCTTTTTTTTAAAGTTAAAAGCAAATTTGTTCACCCATTTTTCTAATACATATGATTGAACTATAATATGATTTTTTATTTTTGTGTAAATATTATAAAAACTAAATTTATTAGTTGAAAATATAATAACTAAGATTAATATGATTAATATAATACTAAAGAAAATTCCCGAAAAAATTACCAAAAATTTCAAAATTTCGTCATTGAAAACAATTATGTTTATGATTGTAAATAAAAGACAAAAAAAAAGCAAACCATTTTAGATATTGTAGCAAATAAAAAAAAATAAAAACAAATCAACTAAAAACTGGAAATAACTCCAAAATAAACAGCTAATATGCTACGGTATGTAAAGTTTATATCAAAAATATAAACATAAAATATTACTTGAAATTCTCACAAATTATCATAGTAATAAAGAGAAGTTTCTTGATATCTATTTCAATTGTAGGAAAAAGACAAGAAGGAAAAGACACAAAAAATAAAGCGTTAATGGAATGTTGGATGTTAATTATGTCATGTTTTATTGTGGATACATGAGAAAATGAGAACTAAATGACTTATAATTGAAACATTCAATTGTTTGGTTAAAGTATTTGAAAATGCAAAAGACATATGAAAATAGACTGTTCAGAATTTAACATCAAGTCGATCGGGCAAAGGAAATGTGATAGATGATATGTCAACAACATATGAAATGACAGACTTAATTGTGGGCGATTTGACAAATTGAAGGTAGGAAAAATGGATTTTATAGTACATAACAAGTCATTTGGACTACAACATATAAGTAATACACACCATTTATTCATGACTCTCCAATATCTTCTACTATTTTTTACGTTAAATTTTGATTTCATGAAGAGATAGCAGTAGTTGATGCAGAACCAATAATTCAAGGAAAAATAATTTTATTACTAAAAAGAAGTATTACCCATACCAGATTCTAGACATCGTTGTTTTTAATCTAGATATCAAATCTGATTGAGAGGTAGCACAACCCTCTTTATATAAAACTACTACTGAAAACATGTGGATCGTTTTAAATCAAGACAAGTTGGATGAACCTGAATGTATAATATGATAATGACGTAAATGTTGTTTCAATCACAAAGTCTTTGAAAACTCTGTTTTCCTTAAGACTTCTTCTTCCATGTTTGATTAGCAGATTATTTCGCTAGTTTTGTTTTGATTGATGCGGGGAAGAAAGTCTTCTAACTAAATATTTGAGATAAATTTTCGGGATGTATTCCAAATTCGGGAGCTATTCATTGTTAATTCGATAGATATTATCATATCTTGCATTAATCCCGATAACAAATCAGAGAACTTATAGAAAGTAAATATTTTACTTTGTAAGTATAGAGCAATCAGGGATATCAAATATTTTTCTTGCATAAATACTAAATATTCCAATGATAAACATTGTGATATTAAAAAACATCTAAGCTCAAAAGAAACTCGGGATCAAGTTACAGATTTATTTTGCACAAAAGCTACATCAAAGGTAGAGGAAAGCTTCAAAAGCTGAAGAGAGGAGCATTGCTGTATTTGTCAGTAACTCTCAAGACACCATCGACTTTGTACCTGTAAAGCTTTGTTAAGAAAATCAGAAACATCACCACATCCAGCAAAATGTTGTAAGCAAACTATACATTGGATTTAATTTATCTTTTTGCAACCAAACTAATGAGAGACTGTTAATGAGAGATTGTTCGTCTACCTGAATAAGTGGTTATCAGGAGATGATACTCCTCACCAATCTTGAAATTTACTAGCTCAGCAAGATCTTTGTTCCCAACCATCAAGAACTCATAATAGCCAAGTTGGGCAAGAGGGAAGACATTCACCCCATAGGCTCCTTCCCAAGGTGCATAGAGCCTGTAGAGGAGGGGCAATCCTTTCTTCTTGTAGAAGTTTAAGCTTGCAACATCATCTTCACCAAGTTTCTCTGTCGCAATGACTTCTAACCACAGTATTTTCAATATTCCTGCACTAGATTCCTTGTTCTGGCTGAGCTCTGATTTAATGAATTGAGTCAGTTTTGAATTTTGTTTCAGAACCTTGATGACAGTCTCACGAAGACATCTATCTTTTATATTACCATGGAGAACACCGGTTTTGAGATCATACTCAAGAGAAGACCAGTTTTCTTCCAGAAACTTGATGACACTGATCAAGCCATATAGAGACACGACTCCCACCCTTGACAAAGACCATAGAGGACCTGAGCATATAAACTCTGGTAAGGATCAGAGCAAACAATTATCTCTTGAGGACTCGTGTTGGTCAGGTGTTTGTAGAATGCTCTGAGAAGATAGTTCGCTGAGTGAATTGGAAGACCACAAGGAGGATAGTGATCAACTGAGTGAATTGGAAGAGCATGAAGAGTTTCTGGTTCAACGTGGAGGAAAAACATGGTCTTGCCTTCATCAAAATGAGAGCAGTACTGATTCACTAGAGGATCGACCAGATTGAAGACCATTGATCTTACGTGCAACTCGTTCTCTGTCATTGGAAATCATTAGAAATTCTAAAACTATAACATTAGATTACAAATAATACAGAAGTGTTATTAACAAATTATAATCTAAGATTAAACAATAAATTAAACTAGATTCAAGATAAATACTAAATAAATAGAGTGAATATATATAAAATACATACAATGATAAACCTCAAAATATTGTAGAGAAAAATAACAACACAAATGGGAAAAAGGTTTAAAGAAAATAATAATGTAAATACATAAATTGTGCAATTTTAAATAGACTGATACGAGTACATATTGCGCGTCAACGTGTACCATTTTCTAATATAATACTCCCTCTGTATTTGAAAGAATGATTTTATAGGTTTTGCACACATATTAAAGCTTCATAATTATTAGCTTTTGTTGGTTATTTATTATTTTTATTTTTATTTTATTTTTATGTTTCTCAATACGTATAATATCAACCACATACTACTATTGGCACTTTTCTAATTAATTTGCTTTGTTAAATGAAAAAGCATTAAATGAAGCATAGAAAATCAATCTTTTAAAAACAAAACTAAAACCCAGAAAATCATTCTTTCAAATACAGAGGGAGTATAAAAAGATCCTGCTGATCATTAAATCTGGTTAAGAAGTACAAAACGACAAATGAAATGCATTAATCAAAAACAAACTAAGGAGATCAACAACGACAAGAAAAAAAAACTGTTATTTGATTAAAGGCAAAGCTCGCTCTCACCAACACGAGCAACTTCAATAGATGACCTATGTCAAATCCATTTCACCGATCCTCCAAGAACACCAATAGATCTATGAATTTCAATATTGAATGCAAATTATAATACCTATTAATTGATAATTAAAAATTGAAATTTTCAATATCTTTTTTTTCATTTTATAGAATGCAAAATTTGACCCAAAAAATTATATATCATTTTAAATAAATTTTAAAAGTTGAAAATTCTAATTTTCTCCAAATATATCTAAATTGCAGTTTTTTTTTACATTTTATTTGAATAAGAGATAAAACCAAATAACCTTTTCAGATTTTTAATCATTTTTTAATTTATTATTAAATTATTTTTTAGAAAACCAATGCCAGATTTCTTAAAATCCTCTTAGATTAATACATCAAATCCTAAATCAAATCCCAAATTGTTGTGAATAGAATGTATTCTGTGAATTATTATGGAGGACCAAATGTCTCTTTATATAGTGGTTACACAAGTACATATAAGGAAATATACCATTAACTTATTCCATGTCTAATTAGGAAAAGATCTAATTATCCTAAGGACCGGTTATGTTAATAACCTCTACGTGGGCCACAGTCTGTATTGAGTCCATAAACCAAAGGGTTCTTAACACTTCCCCTTGGACGAAATGGCCGAGCCCGATGCAACCAATGATCTTTGTAATACGCTTAGGGATGCTGCCTCATTAAAACTTTAGTAAAGAAAAACCCAGTGGGACAAAACCTTAGTGAGGAAAGAGTACATCACGTATTACTCCCCCTGATTTAGACATCCCTAAAAGTCCTTTAACTGACGCATGCCAATCTGGTATATCAGCTTCTTAAGCGTGAAGGTTGGAAGCGACTTCGTGAAAAGGTCGGCCGAGTTTTCACTTGAACGGACTTGGAGCACTTGAACTTCTCCGGCCTTCCAAGGTCGTGAGTGAAAAAGAACTTGGGCAAAATGTGCTTTGTCCGGTCTCCCTTGATGTATCCGTCTGTCAATTGGGCTATGCATGCGGCATTTTCCTCATAGAGTACGGTTGGATCTTCCTTTCCATCTGTCATCCCACAATCTCGCCTTATGTGCTGAGTCATCGATCTCAACCAAACACATTCACGGCAGGCCTCGTGAATCGCCAGAATCTCTGTGTGATTAGACGATGTGGCCGTGAGCGTCTGCTTCATGGATCGCCATGAAATTGCTGTTCCTCCGTGAGTGAACACATATCCTGTCTGAGATTGACCATTGTGTGGATCCGATAGATAACCTGCATCAGCAAAACCAACTAAACCTTTGTCGTTATGGTTAATGTAAAATAGACCCATGTTCTTCTTTCCTTTCAGGTAACGGAGTATATGTTTAATCCCGTTCCAGTGCTTCTGGGTCGGACAAGAACTGAATCTTTATAGGAGGTTCACGGCAAAACAAATGTCCAGTCTAGTATGACTAGCCAAGTATAATAACGCTCTAATGGCACTAAGATATGACACTTCGGGACCAAGGACTTCTTCATTTTCCTTCTTCGGACCGAATGGATCACTGTCCAATCCGAGGCTTCTCACCATCATTGGGCTACTCAGTGGGTGAGCCTAGTCCATATTGAAATGCTTGAGTACTTTTTCTGTATATGCCATTTGATGCACAAGGATTCCATTATTAATGTACTCAAGCTGTATTCCCAAACAGAACTTAGTCTTTCCTAAGTCTTTCATCTCAAATTCTTTCTTTAGGTATTCAACCGTTTGGGATATTTCCTCAGAGGTTCCTAAGATGTTCAGGTCATCAACATACACCGCGATGATTACAAATCCCTTAGCAAGGACAAAACCTTATGGAATCGTTCCTATAGCCCTCTTTTACTAATTACTCGCTTAGTCTATTATACCATATGCGACCTGACTGTTTCAATCCATAGAGCGATTTATTCAGCTTAATACAATGCTGGTCTCGNTTTCTTTAGGTATTCAACCGTTTGGGATATTTCCTCAGAGGTTCCTAAGATGTTCAGGTCATCAACATACACCGCGATGATTACAAATCCCTTAGCAAGGACAAAACCTTATGGAATCGTTCCTATAGCCCTCTTTTACTAATTACTCGCTTAGTCTATTATACCATATGCGACCTGACTGTTTCAATCCATAGAGCGATTTATTCAGCTTAATACAATGCTGGTCTCGAGAACTTTTATCTTTCAGCTCTATGTCCTCTGGGACTTCCATATAAATTTCGTTATCCAGTGGACCATATAAGTATGCGGTTACAACATCCATTAACCGCAGATCTAAATTTTCTCTTGTGGCCAGACTTATCAGGAATCTAAAAGTCGTTGCATCCACCACAGGGGAGTAAGTCTCTTCATAATCGATTCCTGACCTTTGTGAGAATCCTTGTGCCACAAGCCGTGCTTTGTGTCTAACAATTTCTCCTTGTTCGTTTCTCTTCCTCACAAAGACCCATTTATGTTCAACTGGTATAACATCACGAGCTGTCCGAATTATGGGACCAAAAACCTCTCTCTTTTTAAAGAGTTTAACTCCATGTTTATATCATCTTTCCATTTATGCCAGTCTAATTGGCGAGTGCACTCTAAAATGGACGTGGGTTCTAGATCCTCATTCATTACATCAAGTGTTACATTGCATGCATATATATCATCAATGTCGACATCTTTTATGTTCCATTGGATTCCAGACGAGACATAATTGATCGCGATCTCTTTATTATCAGGAACTTCAGGCCCATGAAACTTGGCGTCCCAAGCAACATTTTTCCGGCACCTTAGGTTAATTTATGTCTGGAACATCCACTATCTCCTCGGTCTGAATTTCATCATCTTTCTTTAATTTTCGAGGAGTCTTATCTTTGGAACCAATTGGTCTTCCACGTTTCAATCGTGGTTTAGACTCTGTAGCCACTTGCGGTCCATCTTGGACATCTTGGTGCATTCACGGCTGGTATATACGATATAGTTATCCTCTTTGGGTCTGCAAATGAATCTGGCAAATGTATAGCTAGCTTTTGGATCTCTAAATCACTTTCACGAGTCTGAGGATCTTGCCATTTTAAGGATGTTTGATTCCATGCAATTTCTTTTACCAGCCGGTTTCCATCACCTAATGTTGGATAAACGAATTCGTCAAAATGACAATCCGCGTACCTGGCCATGAATAAATCACCAGTGATCGGCTCAAGGTACTTTATGATCGTGGAAGAATCATATCCAATATATATCCCTATCCTCCTTTGAGGTCCCATCTTAATCATTTGTGGTGGTGCAATCGGCACATAAACTGAGCAACCGAATATCTTAAGATGGGAAATGTCTGGCTCTTGTGCCGTTAATAATTGGGATGGGAATATCTATGGTCACTTGATGGCCTGGCGCGAATTAGTTCAGCAGCGTGTAAGACAACATGTCCCCAAGCGGATACAGGAAGCTTTGACCTCATGAGTAATGGTCTAGCAATCAACTGTATGCGTTTTATAAATGACTCAGCCAAGCCGTCTTGTGTATGTACATGTGCCACAGAGTATTCAATACTTACCCCCATGGACATACAGTAATCATTAAACGCTTGAGACGTGAATTCACCAGCATTATCCATTCGTATGGTCTTTAAAGGAAAGTGAGCTCTTAGGCGTATTATCTGAGCAAGGAGTCTTACAAATGCCATATTCCGTGATGACAATAAGCATACATGTGACCATCTTATAGATGCGTCAATGATGACCATAAAATATCGGAATATCCCACAAGGTGGGTGTATTGGTCCACATATGTCTCCTTGAATTCTTTCCAGGAAATTTATTGTTTCCTTAGTCACTTTTACTTGTGATGGCCTTACAATCAATTTTCCTTGTGAACATGAGGCACAAGTAAGATTCTTTGAATAATTCTCCTTTCTTTCAAGGCGTGCCCATAAGTATTAGCAATCAGTTTTCACATCATATTCGACCCGGGATATCCCAGCCGGTCGTGCCATAGGTTAAACCTATTCGTGAACTCTTTGTTTACCGTGGAATTGGCCTCAATCATATTGACCTTAAAAGCTTTAAATTATTCATTAAGTAAAACCAATAAATTCAAAAACATCAAAGTAAACATAAAAGCAACAAAACAATCAAAAGCTAAATTATTTTAAACAATCGGAAGTTTCATATTCCATTTGATCATCCTTTTCATGATCAAAATCGCCCTCATCGTCATGGTCATGCTGGACCATGTGGGCCTCAGGATTCTTCCCTTTAAGGCTCTATTGATAGCATTCTACAAGATGCTTGGGAGTTCTGCAAGTCTTGGCCCAATAGTTATCCATCCCACAACAATGGCAAACGGATTTGGTCGAGTCGGACTGATGTCCTGATTGATATCCGCGGCCATTTCCACAGCCACTGCCACGGCCGCGATTAGTGTCCTCTTAGAATCTGCGGTCGTTATGGCCTTTGCCTCAACCATAGGGGTGGTGATTATTGCGGCCACACCCTTTCCGGTTTTTACCACGTCCACAGCCATAGTTCTTTTGATCTCTATGGACTTAGTTTGCCTTGTTTTCTTTCTTTTTCTCAGCGGCCAAGTTGGCTTCAGGAAGTGGGGATGTTCTAGCTGATCTCATTTCGCTGTTGACTAGAACAAGCTTGTTGTTCTGTTCCGCAAGCAGCAAACAAGCGATCAAGTCCGAGTAAATTGTGAAGCCTCTCTCGCGGTATTGTTCTTGTAACAATACATTACTCGAATGGAAGGTGGAGAAGGTCTTTTCCAACATATCCTTCTCCGATACGGTCTCACCACATAGTTTCAACTTTGAAACTATCTGGAAAAGTTGAAACTATCTGGAACAAGGCTGAGTTGTACTCATCCACAGACTTAAATTCCATGAATCGCACGTTCAGCCAGTCAAACTTTGCCTTAGGCAAAACGACCGTTCTTTGATGGTCATACCTCTTTTTCAATTCTTTCCATAGTTCTAACGAATCTTCAATCGTTAGATACTGATCCTTGAGACTCTCAGTAAGGTGATGGCGTATGATACGAATCGCCTTGTATCTATTTCCCACAGACTCTTTGTTTCCGTCGATGATACATTCACCAATTTCTTTTGAGTTGAGCATGATCTTTGTGTCAAGCACCCATTTGAGGTAATTATCTCTAAAGAGATTGAGGGCCGCATAGTCTAAGTTTGGAATTTTAGCCATCTGAAAATATCCAACAATTTTCAGTTAGGATTTTTCAACGAAATCCGGACCTTAGAAATATGACCGGTTTTGATCCATCCGATTTTAAGATTTTCAAGTACACAACCAATTTATACAATCAAAAAATTAATTAAGGGTGGCTGAAATTAATTAATGGTTTATGCAATTATAATTTTCGATTTTTAATTTAATCCTTAATTAAAAGTTAATCATTAACCATTAGGAAAAGGAAAAACAAATAAAAGGATAATTACTTAAAGGGGAAAATGATATTTATAAAACTTTCATTTTTCCTAAAAGGAAGGAATTAGAATTTCCTATTTGGATTAGGATTAGGGTTTTATGCTTATGCACAAACGATTTTCATGCTTCTTCTTCTTATGGTTTCCGATTTTTAACAATGGCAAACAAGATTATCTAACACTCTAACTCATGAAACAAATACAAACCGATTTCAAGAGATGATGCACAAAACATCCGATTTTATTGATGGTTCAATTCGGTTTTAACAAGTGATGCAAACATGCTATCATGCGATTTCAAACATCAAAGAAGCTAAGCAAAACAGTTTGAAATAATCATGCAAGCAAGTCCATCAAGCAAGTCCATCAACCAAGTTCATCAACCAAGTTCATCAAGCAATCCGATTTTTAAAGGTTTGATATAGTTTAGGTCAAATTCGATTTTGTGTTTAAGCAAGATCAAACAAGGTTAAACAAGCAAATCGATTTTAGGTCTTGTCTTTAGCATATAACCAAGTTCAAGTATGACTTTTAACAAGATCAATCAAGTTGGATGAGAAAATCGATTTTAGGGTTTATGTTTTCTTAGGTTCAAATTCAATTTTCTCTGTTCTTAGATTAGGGATTTACCTTGATAACCTTTTGATTAAACTTGTATGAACCGGGAGCTTAAGACCTCAGAAACAGCTACAAAACCTCAAGCAAACAACCGGATCTTATTTGTTGAAGACGGTGGCGGCCGGCGGCAATCAACGAACGACGGCGATAGCTTTTAGGTTTCGTCAGCGGCTAGGGTTTCTCCAGAGCAACCTCGTGCTGATAACGTGTTGTGAATAGAATGTATTCTGTGTATTATTATGGAGGACCAAAAGTCTCTTTATATAGTGGTTACACAAGTACATATAAGAAAATATACCATTAACCTATTCCATGTCTAATTAGGAAAAAATCTAATTATCCTAAGGACCAGTTATGTTAATAACCTCTACGTGAGTCACAGACTGTACTGAATCCATAAACCAAACGGTTCTTAACACAAATTTCTTAAAATCTCCTTTGAATTCGTATGTATTCAAATTCTCTTCAATCCTTAATCCAATAAGCCCTAATGTATAAAGTGGTTTGCCCCAAAGGAAAACATGAGATTGAAATTTACAAATTCGTTCCTTGGCCTAGTTAAACCCAAACAAAATTTAGAATGGGGATCCAATTATTGAACGAATAAAAAAAAGTAACGGGTCTGGATATCTTAACAACGGGTCGGATCTGACGAGGAGAGAGAGAAAAGTTTGGACAAACATCTTCTTCGCCGTGAGAAGAAAAGGTCAGAAGTTGGTGTTCCACCGTCTCCGATCTCTACTCACGCGGCAGTCAAAGTACAAATGTTGTTTGGTTTCGATCGCAAAAGTGAACAGAGCTTCCTACTCGGAGAAAACTAACCCGAGATTCCGAAACTCTCTATACACCGGTCGAGCAAAAAGTCGACGACTTCGGCGAGCCACAGTGGTTAAGTAGAGACCCTTCTCAAAAGTTCGTACCTTTTGGCACCATGGAAGGTGCTGCAGTGGCGGAAGGTCTGTGGGGACTAGCGGATCACCACGAGAAGCTGGGTGAGATCGGGAAAACGATAAAGTGCTTAGAAGCCATCTGCCAGAGCCAAATCTCTTTCCTTCCTCTCGTTGAAGTCAAGACTCGCCTCCGTGTCTCTGCTCTTCTTCTCCGTTACTCTCACAATGTCAACCATGCCAAGTCCCATCTCGAGCGCTCTCTTCTCCTCCTAAAGTCTATTCCTTCCTCCTTCGATCTCAAGTTCCGGACTTACAGCTTGCTCAGCCACTGTTATTACCTCCTTGCCTCCTTCCCTCCTCAACGAAACCTTCTCCTCAAGGCTCTCGAGCTCGCTTCTTCTGTCCCTCAGGATGTCTCTGCTTTCCTCTGGTCTTGCAATTTCAACTCTCAGCTCGCTAACACCTTCATTATCCAAGCCGACTTCCCTTCTTCTCTCTCCGCCCTCGAGTCTGGTTTTCTCTCTGCTTCACGCATTTGTTTCCCTGAGCTCCAGGTGAGATTTCTTCTTCTTTTGCATTTGAGGTACTTGAGTGATCTTTGTTTCTAATCTTGTGGGTCTTTGCTGCAATCAGATGTTCTTCACAGCTTCTATGCTTCACGTCCACATCATGCAATGGACCGATGACTATTCCGTTGAAAAGGCTGTTCAGCGATGCGATGATATCTGGCAGGCCATTTCTTCAGACAAGGTATCTTCAAGTACAATCAACATATAGCTTCTGTTTGCTTCGGACTCAGCTAATTCCTCTTTGTCATTTGTAGACTGAACGCTGCCCCGGTTTGTTCTTCTACAATGAGATGCTGCATGTTTTCTATCGCCTCAGGCTCTGTGATTATAAGAACGCTCAGCATCATGTCGACCGCTTAGACCAGGCCATGAATGCTCATACGCATAAAATGCAGGAGGTTCAGCAGCTTCAGGATGAGCTCAGTTCGTTGAATCATAGTCTCTCCCGTTACGATCTTCCCTCTAGAGAAAGAGCAGCACTCTCTGCCAGACAATCTCAGCTCCAAGATCGTGTAAACGCATTATCTCCATCTTCTAGCACTTGTAACTCTCTGGAGCCAGCATTCTTTGGCAATACAGATCGTGCATGGACAGAGAGGCTACTGCTTTCACCATCTCCAATTGATGGAGAGTGGCTACCAAAAAGTGCCATCTATGCTTTGGTTCACCTCATGGTTGTCATATCGGGACGTCCAAAGGGACTCTTTAAAGAGTGTTCAAAACGTATCGAGTCTGGAATGCAGATCATTCAAGGTTACATTCTATTATCCTTATCACTTGAACTTCTCGTTTTCTCTTCTTTGACTTTCCAACTGTTGCATTTTATGTGCCGGGCTAAATATCAACAGAAAAGCTATTCTCCTCAGAGTTGGATTAGTGTAATGAGTGATCCATTCTCTTAGTACATGTGGCATCAATGAGGAATTAACATTCTGCTTCTTAGGAACGCAACTTAAAAGCTTAGGGGATTCCATCTCTTGGCATGACATGTTTTGTGTCTGATATGTTTTATGCAGATGAACTGATCAAGCTTGGGATTACAGACGAAGTTCGAGGTTTGATCTATAGCTCTGTTGTAACTACGCTTGGATGAAGCAACGATTCTTAATGTTGAAGCTCACATTCTTTTTCTTCTCTCCGCAGAAGCTGATTTGCGGCACACGGCTATCTGGATGTCTGGGGTATATCTTATGCTACAGATGCAGTTTTTGGAGAATAGAGTGGCGATGGAACTTACAAGGTCTGAGTATGTCGAAGCACAAGAGGTAATTCATTGGTTATTTTTTCATATATTTTGTTTTTGCCTCCCTTCACTACATCACTGTAATATAGAGCTTGATTATTCATCTGAGTTAATCAGCTGTGTATCTAGTTACCCTCACATTAGGTCATATTATCTGTAAGCATCTTGATGGAAAATTTAAAACAATAAAAATATCGGTTTTGCAGGCTCTGGTTGAGATGAAAAATTTGTTAACTCGATTTCCGACGATCTTGCAAGCTTCTGAGAGTGTGATTGAAATGCTCAGGGGGCAATATTCTCATTCTGTCGGTTGCTATAATGAAGCTGCTTTCCATTGTATTGAAGCAGCTAAGGTAAAGTCTTTAACCTCATGTATATGGAAGATATTTGCTTAATATATGCCTAATGAAAATCAAATGAACATATTTTGCCTTTTTGCTACCGATGGTGATTTCTCATATGCAATGTAATTCAGCTGACAGAGAGTAAATCGATGCAAGCTACGTGTCATGCTTTTGCTGCTGTTTCCTACCTTACTATCGGAGATGCTGAATCATCATCTAAGGTGTGATATTTTCATGCAGTTAACTGGATGTTTATACTTATAGCCCTGAGCTTACAAAGGTTGCTCTGAATCCTCTGATTTGTCTTTAGGCACTAGATTTAATTGCCCCACTCTATGGAATGACGAATTCACTATCTGGTGTTCGAGAAGAAGCTAGTATTCTCTTTGCTTATGGTCTCCTTTTGATGAAGCAACAAGATGTACAAGAAGCAAGGTATACAATTGGTGCTTGTCTGAGCTGTGCAGAAAATGATTATACCGTATTAGAGCAGGCTGATGTGCTTTAACGTAATGTATGGTATGGATGCAGAAACCGTCTTGCCAAGGGTTTGCAGATCGCGCATACTCATATGAGTAACCTGCAGCTAGTTTCACAGTATTTGACACTCCTGGGAAATCTGGCTCTCTCCTTACACGACACCGTACAAGCCAGAGAGATCCTACGTTCCTCTCTTACACTTGCAAAGAAGCTCTCTGATATCCCAACTCAGCTGTGGGTTCTATCCATCTTCACAGGTTATTATTGTAAAAGTTTTGTCGAAACAGAAAAATGGAGTGGTATTTCCAAATCTCTGAGCACAACATTTTGAACTTTGTTATCACAGCTCTGTATCAGCAGTTGGGTGAGAAAGGGAGCGAGATGGAGAACGAAGAACACCGGAAGAAGAAATGGGATGAGATGCAGAGTAGACTAGCTGAAGCACGTGGATCCATTCATCACATTGAACTAGTGAAGAACCAATGATCATTCTCTTCTCTTTTGTCTGTTAAGATCTCTAAGGCTAACACACTTGTGCTTGTTTACAGGTCGAGAAAGCTAGGCTAGCAATGCATCAGGTGGACGATGCAGAAGAACAGTGTGGAGTAACTTACGGCCAAGCGAGTCTGGACATTCCAGAGTCTGTAGGTATCGAAGGTCCATCACCAGCTCAGTCCTCGTCGAGGCTTGTAGGTTTAGACACGAGAAAAAAATGGGGAAAACGAAGGTTGTGACTTCAAAACACGAGTTCACTTGTAAGTTGTGTGTAAGATGTTTGTGTGTTTTCTAACTTTCTAACTTAGTGGGTGTTTTTCTCAATTCTAATTACTAGTGTTATTGTTATAGGAGTTTGTTTAATAGTATATTGAACATTAATTAGGGCAGCTAAAATGCCATTGTTTACGGAAACCTGAAATTAGGGTATCTGTTTCCGACAGCAACATGCATCTCTCTGACTGGATAAATTAATCTAATACCGTCTCTGTCTATTAATTTTTTGGTATATAAAAATATGCTAGAAAAGTCGGAAATTTGCGTGTACAGTAAACTAAACTAGTGATTAGCTGTAAAAAGAAAAGAAAATCCTTTGTATATACAAAATTTGTTAAGCCTATAATTGGGATTACTTGTTTTACACGTAGAGCTAGTTGTATCAATACATGAATCTATAAATAGCTAAAAAAGATTGAGATGATCAAAACAAATAACAAAATCGTTACAAAAAAATCGATTTTGGCCGTTGTTAAAGGGGAAGATTAGTCACTAATTACAAGTGTCATAAATTGGTTGAAAAGCTTAAACATTGATAAACTTAGCATAACTCTTGAATGTTTAAGGATAGTTAGTAAAGTAGAGCAATAAATACAAATTTAGTTGAGATGTGCACAAGACTTTGTTATGAATCTCACACAGTCAACTCTAATCCCACCGTGATACGCATTAACACCTTTTTTTCTACTTTTCTCATTTTTTATTTTCGTTAAAAAAAAAAAATTCGAAATTTATTTTCTCTCTCTCTTTCTCGTTCTCTCAAAAAGACATCTCTCTCTCTCTCTTCAAAGTATCCGTTGGAACAGTTGTTCGTAATCTGAAGAGATAAAGAAAAATCATCGTCACTAAGAAGAAGAATCGATTCATCAAAAAGGAGAGAAAAAGGAGCAAAACGATGACGTTTCGTGAGAAGATACCGACGAGTCCGAAATCGCCTCTGAGGAGGAGACGCTCGAGCTGGACGGGTTCATGGCTGAACCATCCGACGACGTCGTTCAAGCAAGTCGTCTCCGCCGTGATTCAAGCTCAGTCGCCGAGATCAAGACCCAAACCCCAAACCCCTGATTTCGATTTCTCCTCCTCCTTCTCCGACGTCGCCGTCGTCGATCGGACGCTCTCCTTGTCCGATTCCCTCCTCCTCAGAATCCTCCAGAAGCTTCCCGAGTCGCAGAAGAACGACGTCTCCCTCGTCTGCAAACGCTGGCTGAATCTCCAGGGACGGCGTCGAAGGACCGTGAAGGTTCTCGATTGGGATTTTCTCATGTCCGGGAAGCTCTCCTCGAGGTTCCCGAAGCTCACGAGCGTCGATCTGTCAAACGCGTGTTTGAATCCGCCGCGAAACTCCGGTATTACGCTTTGCCACAAATCGATTTCGTTTCAGATATCTTCCGATTCGTTGAATTGGGGTTTCGTCGATGAGAATCTGTTGCCGAGCGAAGTGGTTGATAGAGGGATTAGGGTTTTAGGAAGAGGGAGCTGCGATTTACTCAAGCTCGTAGTGATCAACGCTACTGAATTGGGACTTGTTGGTTTAGCTGAACACTGTTCTGATCTGCAAGAGCTTGAGCTCCACAAGTGTAATGATAACCTCTTGCGTGGCATCGCTGCGTGTGAGAATCTAAGGAGGTTGAGATTGGTGGCGAGTGTAGAGGGACTTTATACTTCATCTGTTTCTGATATTGGTTTGACGATTCTAGCACAAGGGTGTAAGAGACTAGTGAGGCTTGAGCTTTGTGGCTGTGAAGGTAGTTTTGACGGGGTTAAAGCGATTGGGCAATGTTGTGAAGCTCTTGAAGAACTTACGGTTTGTGGTGATAGAATGGATGATGGTTGGATAGCTGCGCTTTCTTACTTTGAGAGGTTAAAGACCCTGAGAATATCGTCTTGCGGAAAGTTGGATCCTAGTCCTGGACCGGACAAGTTGCTGGGATCTTGTCCGGCTCTGGAGAGTTTGCAACTCGAGAGGTCTTGTTTGAATGATAAAGAAGGGATGAGAGCGCTGTTCAAAGTGTGTGATGGAGCAACCAAAGTTCATATTCAGGATTGCTGGGGATTGGATGATGACTCTTTCAGCTTAGCTAAAGCTTTCAGGTATGTTTCCCCACTCAGTTATTAAGCTCATGGGTTGTGTTCTCGTTCAAATGGTTACTTTGAAGACCAGCACACTGTTACTAGCTTCTCTGAGATAAGAACATGTTGTTTAACTTAATTAGACCACAAAGCCTACAACTTGGTAGTGATGTTGAATGGATGCTTTTGCTGTGATTTCCCATGCCATAATGAACTCTTCTGCTAATTCTTCTCCGCGACGTGAAAGAATCGGCTTTTGATAATCCTTTATTCCTTGCAGGAGGGTGAGGTTTCTGTCTTTGGAAGGATGCTCAGTCCTAACAACAAGCGGTTTAGAGTCAGTAGTTCTTCGTTGGGAAGAGCTTGAGAGCATGAGAGTAGTGTCATGTAAGAACATAAAAGACAGCGAGATTTCACCGGCACTCTCGTCTTTGTTCTCGCTTCTCAAAGAACTGACGTGGAGACCAGACACAAGGTCTCATCTCTCATCGAGACTTGAAGGTGCTGGAATTGGGAAAAGAGGTAGCAAATTCTTCAAGAAGAGATGATGGCATTGAGTGTATCTTATAGTTATGTGCCCCTGAAAACTCTTTCATGTAGACAAATTCTTCTAGTTATCATCTTCTTGTTGCCATTATATTACTCTCTTGTAAAATCTGCTTTGTAGTCAATGTTCAAAAACCTCATATGTATTGCAATGTTGTCTTGTCATGTATAATAATAATAATCAGTAATAAAACTCTTGTTCCATAGTATCAAACTTCAAAATCATCATTTTTTGTTTGGATTTTCAATGAAATTTGGGTCAATTAAAAAACCTACAAGATGTTTCTAAGTCTAAACTCTTCTGTGTATTGCAATGTTCTGTTGTTATCTATAATAATAATAATAAATAATAAAACTAAAAAAACGAATAGAACTTACAAGATGCGTGTTAGGTTTACCGTTTACATATCAGTTGCGATTTCTAGAGAAAACAAGTCGGAGAAAGTCGAAACATTGACAGGAAAAGAAACTTCTTCTTCGTCTTCTTCTCGTGTCTTGGAGAGATCTCATGGCTTCGTCACTTCTATAAGCTCTCATCACCGGGTCTTGTTCCACTTCATCTTCTCTAAACATCAAATCTGCAACATCATCTTCACCGTAGAAAACATCTCTCTTTCCGCGTTCAACTAAAACCTTTCGTCGACATGGCGACGATGCAGAGAGTCGTGATTCCGCAGGTAAGACACCGTCGTCTCTTTTTCCGTTCATCTTTGAGATATTGACGTGATCCTTTGTATCTAACAGAAAAAAAACTCAAAAGACTTTGCGTACCTAATTTGGTTGTTATCGTTACTTATAAGAAAAGATTTCGGTATTTCATTATTTTTATAAGGAGTAGGAAATTTCAAGGAAATAATGTAAAACGTTTAACGATTCTTTTAAAGATTCTTAAACTTATTAATGTTTATCCATATAAGAAAGAGATTTCATCAAAATCTCAGGTAGAATCTTCCAAATCAGATATATTTTTGGAAAAGAAATCACAAAAATCTATCTCTAAATATGAGTTTTTAAAAACAAACCAAAGTCGGTTTACATATATTCCTCCTCATTAAGCCATGCAATACAAAAGAGAACAAAACAAGACCTTCGAATCTGGTTGCAACATTGAGAGACTACAATGGCCGCATCTCGAGATCAGAGATATGGTGTGAAACCGGGACGGACTCGTTGTGGCCTCTGTCATTAGATGCACTCATCTCTTGAACCGGTGGTGGGTTAACCACAGTCATTGGCATCACAAAGTTGTCGGAAAGACGGTTCTTCATCTCACGGTGTTCTTGACAAACCGCACAGAAATGGAGACAACAATGCACCAGACATGGGTCACACGGAGAGTTCTGTTGGTTTCAGACACACATTTTTCAGATTCTATGTTCTAACAAGGCAAGAGGAGATGTTATGAAACTTGTGATTTTGATTTTACCTGGAGATGGTATTTCCTCTGAAGTGTTTGCCTGACGTTTCCAGTGTAAATCCCACACATCCACCAAACAAACAACAAGCCTTCCCACATAAGAAACGTCGTATGAGGATCTATACCGGGAGCACAAGCAGCTATGGATGCGACTGTAAGACCGCCTTCTACTACAA
>OVBB01000809.1:0-18106 GCA_900406415.1 Isatis lusitanica
CCCATCATCTTATCATCAAGACATGGCGGCTGGACTTATCCCGAGCATCGTATTCCAGCAGCCCACGATCATTGGCCAGCAGCCCACGATCATCTTCTGATCATGGCGGCTGGTTTTGGCGGAAAAACTATATCAAAGAAACATGGACGCAAGCTTGTCGTTCTTCTGATCCTGGTTCCTCTATTGTTGAAGTTCTTGGCTCTACAATTCTCTTTGTGTTCCTGTCTGTTTATAGCAAGTTATACATATACTTATTAACTTATAACAAAGTAATAAGCACATCATTCTTTTTTGGTCGACTGGATTGAATTAAAAGGGGAAGAGTACGGGCCGAAAGCCCAACGAGATAACACCACACCCAAGAGCACCAACATAAAGCAAGAAAAACAAAAGCAACAACAGGGAAAACAGAGCAACAAAACGAACTTGCACTAACACTAAACCCTTAGAGCAGAACTTGCTTCAGCTTCAAACAGCTCATCCAACCAATCTGGCGCTCCAGTAGCAACGTAAGATTGACGAAGATGAGCATATGAAACACTATATGATATCCGATCCGCTCCTTCATTAGCAGATTTCTCTTCATACACCAGCCTCCACTCACTAAACTGCACAAGCTTAGCAACCAATTCCTCCCTTTTCGCTCTATAAGCCGGCCATTTCTTCTCCTTTGCCACTGCACCCACTAACGCTGTATCATTGATTGCAAAAACAACTCGGTTAATCCTATGATGCTTCAGACTCTCCATACACCAGCCCGCGACTAGAAAACCAGCTTCATCACGGGATTGAGCCTGATAAAAACTGAGGATTTTCCTTTGGATTCACACTGTTTTCCTATCCTCGTTTTGCGCGTGAAACCAAAGCTCTGTCTCTTCTCTTCCTTGTTTCACCGTTTCCAGCGCGTTTAATCTCTTAGCTTCAAACAGAAATTTATTTCTTCCTTTCCACACATTCCATATGATCCACGGCCAAGTTCTGATAGTGCTTTGATCACCCTTATACACCTTTCGCAAACGCAGCAAATGATTTAAATTAGCGAAAACCGACTCATTATCGAAACCACTTCGAGGCGCAGGAATGTCAGATAATGCCCACACCTGTCTGGCATAAGAACACTTAAACAAAACATGATTGATAGATTCTCCATTTTCACCACAGATTTGACATCTCCCATCAACCTTCATACCTCTGCAAACTAGTTCATCCTCCACCGATAAGGCATTATTCAAGGCTTTCCAAAGGAAAACCCGAATCTTTGGCTCAGTAATTACCTTCCAGACTTGTTTTTTGAGAGGATTGAGTGAAGGTTGCCTTGCGGCCTCAATTCTGATCTCATTTTCGGCGCTTTGAGTTCCAAGCCAGTAGGCAGACTTGACCGAAAAAGCTCCACTTTTATTGAACTTCCATATCCAGGAGTCCGTTTGGTTCCAAACTGGTTTCATTTTGAGAATGATAGTCACATCCATAGGATAGAATAACTCTTTGAGCAGCCTTAAGTTCCACGTTCGTTCGTCCCCAAACATCAGATGCTTCACTGTAAGGCTCATGTTCAAAGACGAACATTTTCTCAGGGGCGCTCTGTAGGTACCTTCTATATCCTTCAGCCACGGGTCACACCACACGTGTAAAGACTCACCATTTCCAATCTGCCTCTCTATCCCTTTCACCAGTAAATCTCTACCGAGCAGTAAACTTCTCCAAGCAAAGGACGGGCGCATCCCCACTCTGGCCTGAAGGAAAGAACCATCAAAGAAATAACGCGACTTCAAAAGCCTGGCTAACAGGTTATCCGATTCTGTTAATACCCTCCAAGCTTGCTTAGCTAATAAAGCCTGGTTGAAGATTTCCAAGTCTTTGAACCCCATACCCCCTAATGCCTTTGGGAGACATAGTTTGTCCCAACTTACCCATGGTATCTTGTTGGTGTTTTCTTTGGATCTCCACCAATACTGTGTCATGGCAGAAATAAGGTTAGCACAGACTGTCTTGGGTAATCTGAAGCAGCTCATTGCATAAATAGGCATAGCCATTGCAATAGTTTTAATCAAAATTTCCTTTCTCCCTTGAGACAGTAATCTCCCAAACCACCCATTCAACCTTGTCTTCATCTTTTCCTTGATATAGTTAAAGAGATCCACCTTGGAGCCACTAAAACATTCCGGTAGGCCAAGATAGGTCCCTACTCCCCCCTCACTGAAAATCTGGAACATATCTTTTATCAAGTATTTCGTTTGAGTGTCAACCTTTTCTCCGAATGTGATAGCCGATTTATCCACATTAATCACTTGACCTGTAGCATCGTCGTATTTCTTCAGGATGAGCTTAAGAGTATGACATTGATCCGACGACGCTTTGCACATGAATAGCGAATCATCTGCGAACAGCAAATGATTAATTGACGGGCCTTCTTCCCCAAAGCTGATCCTTGTGATAAGCCCTTCCCTTTCTGCCGAGTTGATCAAATGAGAAAGGCCTTCCGTGCACAGAACAAATAGAGAAGGTGACAATGGGTCTCCTTGTCGCAAGCCTCTTTGGGGTATGATCAAACCATGTGGCTGATCGTTTATCAACACAGAGAAGGACACAGACGTCAGGCAAGCCATAACCCAATTCGTCCACACCTGAGAGAAACCCATCACCGAAAAAGAGCTTTAATGTAACCCCACTCAACACGGTCGTATGCCTTTGACATATCAGATTTCAGAGCTAGAAAACCTTCAGAAATGTCCGAGTGAGTTCTCAACCCATGCAGAACTTCATGCGCAATTAGAATGTTATCAGAGATGAGTCTCTCAGGCACAAAGGCTGATTGCGCAGGAGAAACCAAAATAGCCAGAAATGGCTGGAGGGACTTACTAAAATCTTCGAGATAGCTTTGTACAGGACAGAGCACAGGCTGATCGGTTTTAATCAGACATCTTGGATGGATTAACAACCTTTGGCAGTAGACAAAGATGCGTGTAATTCCATTCAGTCGGCATAATTCCACTCTCGAAAAATTCTTGAATTTCCTTTGTGACTTATTCACCGACAATGGGCCAATAATGCTGAAATAAATGTCCCGACATACCGTCAGGACCAGGTGCACTGGCTGCTTTAACAGAGAAGATTGCGTCCTTGATCTCTTCCCTTGTTATCCTTTTCGTCAATTCTCCATTCATCGCTTCAGAGACTCTAGGCGTGAAGCCAAAGAAGAATTGATCAAAGTTATCCGGGTTGACCGAGGTGAATAACTTAGTAAAGTAGTCCACCGCCACTTGCCCTTTAGCAGCTTCTGATTTTTGAAAGTGACCGTGTTCATCCAGGATCTTGTCAATTCTTTTCCTTTCTCTCTTGAATTTTACAACCTCGTGAAAATACCGGGAGTTCTTGTCTCCACTTCTGAGCCAGTATTCTTTACTTCTCTGTTTCCAATACAGTTCTTCCTCCTTGTATGCACTTGCCAGCTCTCTTTTCAAATAGTGAATGCGGTTGAAATTTGGAGTCATTGAGGATTGTTCAGATTCCAAAGCTGTTTCTATCTGAGAGATTTTGTCCTTCGCATTTTGGTTATTTCTCCTCTTCCATTTACTCAGTGATTTCCTGCATGATTTAAGTCTGTCTGCCACCTTACCCGAGAAACCCCTACTCGGTTGCTTCCAAGCTTGCTTGATTGCCACATTTACCTCAGGATTCTTTAGCAGCCTTTTGTCAAAGCGAAAATGGCCCCTGTAGGTTTCTTGAGACTCTATTAACTTCATTAAGACGGGTCTATGATCAGAACCACGCTTATCAAGGAACAACTGATTAGAGGCTGGGAATTGTTTGCTCCATTCCTTATTGCCAAAACAACGATCAAGTCTACTCTGAATCCACCTTTCATACCGAACCCCACCCCACGTAAACATGTTACCAAAGCTTTGAAGCTCAGTCATGTTACACACCTCAAGCATGTCAACAAACGGTTTAAAAACCCCGTCCCCTCTTCTCGGACCACCCAACTTTTCGCCATTGTGCTTTATATCGTTAAAATCCCCTATCATACACCAACTACCATTTCGACTAACACCAATCCTGCTAATCCTTTCCCACACTTTAGCTCTGTACTTCACCAACGGGGCCCCATACACACAGGAAAGGAAAAACTTATGAGAACCAAATTCCACTTCTGAATCCAACAAATTTTTATCCATAAACTTGAAATCAACAGACACAGAATTTTTCCACAAAAGAGCAATGCCACCACTACGCCCAATGGGCTCTACTGTATACACATGATTGTAACCTAACCATTCCTGAATGTCTACCATCTCATCACGACTTTTATTAGTTTCCATCAAGAACAGGAGCTCAGGGAAGTGCTTTTTACGCAGCTCCTCGAGCCTATGAATTGTCAAACCATCAGACCGTCCAATAGCTTGACAATTCCAGCTAATGATGCTCATTGGGCGTTGGGCAGTCCCTCATGTGGGACTACCTTGAGGCACTTCGACTGAGAGTTGATCACCGGTTCCTCATCGTGAATCAGCTCTTTTCTTTTCCTTGCACCCACTTCTCTTTTGCCTTCCTGCTTGATTGAGAGCAGCTCTGTGTCGTTTACTTTCCTTGCCCCAACTATTGGCTTCCTCTTTGACTTATACGGCCTTTTCCTTGGTGTAGGTTTTTTCCTTGAAGTCCCGGAATAGCAAGGCTCCGAAAAGCCAATGCTAAAACCCGTTGAACTCGCATGAGCCACCTTTGTTGATCCAAGAATGAGGTTATCCTCGCTGGCAGCCGGAGCATTAAGATCCACCGGATCCCATGTTACAACTTTTCCAGAGGAGAGCTCAATCTGTACCATCTCGTTGTTTTTCCCACCCATAGAGATTGCTTGGGGATCCTTCACTTTCTCGCTATAATCGAAGACCAAACCTTTCCCTTTGTTCAGCTCAGTAGTGACAATGGGCAGAGGTTCTAATCTGAGCGCTACTCTCTGAGCAATCAGGTCCTCTTCAGCTTCTTTAACTGATCTGCGCACCCTTTCTTCTCTGACCATTCTGTCTTCTCCATTGGAGGTTAGCAAGTAATTCCGCATCTCATCCAGCACTGCTTTCGCAATCTTTGGCCTTCCTGTGTTTGAATCGATCTTTACTTGATCCTCTTGTAAGACCCCAAAGAGGGGATCACCTTCTTTTAGCAACACTGGAGCCATCTCCTTGGTGACTAGATTTCGCTGCCTTCTGTTCGCCGTTTCTTCTTGTCTTTTCTGAACCATTAAAGGGCAGACATCCTTCGCATGGTTCAGACTCTAACAGGCAAAATATCTTTTTTTGGATCCTTTCATAGTGAAAGTGGATCAATGTGGACTCTCCATTCGGTAGCGTTATCTTTTTCGCCGTTTTCAGGGGTTTTGCTACATTGTACCTTATTTTTACTCTGACGAAATCTTGAGTTTGAGGTTTGGTTGCATCGAAGGCTACCTCCTCTACAAAGCCCAAGTTCTCCGCTATTCTTGTAATCGTTTCCGTAGTGTAGTAGTTAGTCGGGAGTTTACTAATCTGCACCCAGATCGGAATGTACTGTAAGAAATCCTCCGGTGGATTCTCCACCCATCTTTCTAAAACCACTACCCAATCGTGATGGGTGTGAACTCCTTTATTAAGCACTTCGAGCAAGTCATATTCGTGGTCAAAGAAGAACTGAAACTTTTCTTTTGACAAAGCCACTCCGCGAACACGCCCTTCTTTACCCCATTTTCTTGGTAGCTGAATAATCAACCCTGGCATCAGTTGACACTCCGGATTAATTGCTCTTCCCACCAGGCTTAAAGAGTTAATAGCCTGTGAGTTGTACATGGGGAGGTTGGGGATAATTAATGGTTCCTCCTCTTCCTCCAAAGACATTGCCATTAAGGCTCTGTCCATAGCAGCAGACATAATTACTCTCTCACTCACTCCCCAACAACAAAGAAGGAAGAAATAAGATCTCACTTAGCCGCAAAACACTGTAGTTAACCCTAGTTTTCCAGCAACTTAAGGCAAATAAGGTTACTTTTCTCAACTTTACTAAAAGAACCACTAAAAAAAAACGCTAAAGGGAAAGATAAACCCAACTTATCCTCTAAACTCAAGTGTAATGAAAGACACTACACGAGATAGAAGGTCCTAAGCCCATTAAGGGTGCTGGTTTGAATCCACGACGCCGCGTTATGCAGTTCTCAATGTAATAAGCACATCATTCTTGTAACTAAGTGTTATTTGTTTATGAAAATACCTGTTGACCACTCTCAATGGTTCTAATATCTTTAAAATATCTTATTCAGACTCTAGAGATTTGTATGGCCTTGAAAGTAAAAAGTTTTGGGACTTGCCAATTGCATCATTTACGAGGTAGCTGTTCTTACTTTGATGTAAAATAGACTGTGGCGTAGAATAACCTGGTTTTGAGGCTAGAGAGAGGTTTGGGACGCTGTTACTGGGGAAAAACTGTTTACCTTTGAGGGTCATGAAGCTCATGTATTCTACGTTTTTCCTCGCTACAAGGAAAATGTTCAGGTAACAAATATTGTTTCTTACAATCAGTCTCATATTGTTGCTACTAGGGATGTTATCATGGACAGATTTTAGTTGGACATAAACGGGCCTTACCAAAATTTTAAACCCGTTTAATGTCCATGTCCACTATAAAATTGAACATATTAAATGGACAAGCCCGTTTATGTCCGTAATAAATGGACACTGACAAAATTAAATGGACAGCCCGTTTAGCCCGTTAAACTTTTTTATTCAAAAAAAATAATCAATGAAAACGACGTCGTTCAACAAAATAATACTTTTTATAAAAGACACTATAACAATATATCTTGTCAAAACCGCAAAATCACGCTTCCCGCTAAAACTGCAAAATTTGGTTTTCCCGCCAAAACTGCAAAATAACGTCTTCACATCAAAACCCCAAAATCTCGTTTTTCCGCCAAAACCGAAAAATCTCGTTTTTCCGCCAAAACTCCAGAATCTCGTTTTTCCGCCAAAACCGCAAAATATCGTTTTTCTGCCAATAGCGCAAAATACTGTTTTCCCGCCAAAACCGCAAAATACCGTTCTCCCGCCAAAACCGCAAAATACCGTTTTTCCGCCAAAACCGCAAAATCTCGTTTTCCGCCATAACTGCAGAATCTCGTTTTCCGCCAAAACCGCAAAATCTCGTTTTCCGCCAAAACCGCAAAATCTCGTTTTTCCACTAAAACCCCATCATCTCGTTTTTCCGTCAAAACCGCAAAATACCATTTTCCCGCCAAAACCGCA
This sequence comes from Isatis lusitanica, assembly GCA_900406415.1. Lineage (NCBI taxonomy): Eukaryota > Viridiplantae > Streptophyta > Magnoliopsida > Brassicales > Brassicaceae > Isatis > Isatis lusitanica. Next base: position 7,266 of record OVBB01000809.1, read on the forward strand.
AAATACTGTTTTCCCGCCAAAATCTCATTTTCCCGCCAAAACCGCAAAATAACGTCTTCACGCCAAAACCACAAAATCTCATTATGTTTTCTGATTTTTGTTATGTATTATGAATTATATTTTTATGATAATTAAAATGTATTATTTAAAAAAATTAATCCATATAAAAACACTTAAATTTTTTTATTTAAATTTTATTGGATAAAATATCATTATTATATACAAAATACATCTGAAAAAATGAAATACACAAATAATAGTTAAAATGAACATATAACTGAACATAAATGGACAAATGTAAATAGATGGACATAAATGGACACAGACATAAACGAACAACGTTTTAGAGGGACATAAACGGACAACATCTTAACCGGACGGACATAAATGGACATGGACATAAACGGGCCGGGCTTGTCCATGATAACATCCCTAGTTGCTACAGTTCATTTGTCTTTCATGTCATCAAATACCCCTGGATATATTCGCCGAATGACTGATTGTAGTTGCGCTTGCAGAAATAAACCCTTATTTAAGGTCAATGGCAAACCTACTCCCTCATTTTTTGCTGTCCAACAAATGTCTTACTTTCTCACATCTAACCTTACCAGATCTGATAATTCACAAAAATGCCATTACTTTTAATTTAATTTGATTTATTTTTAAAATGGCAAAGGCAAACACATCCTCATCTTCCTCACTTATTCACGAAAATGCTATCGATATCAATTCTTCCAACCACCATTAACAACCAGATCTGAAGCTCTTAATGTTGTAACCACCACACTTTAACCTCTTAAAACTCATCATTTGAGTTCGCCAACTCCTTTTTCACCACTTTCTCTTGGTTTTCATCTCTAAAACTTCTTAATTCAAGTTTTTAAAATTTAAAATAAATTTATATGTGCATAATAGGTGATTCTTGCATACACAGAGCCTGAGTTTCTTTAGTGGTAGTGAGCAGTCCAGATTAAGTCCTTCGACGAAGCCAAAAACCAGATCTGTGTAATTCAAACTTGATTTTCATCTCTAAAACTTCTCAATTCAAGTTTTCAAAATTTAAAATCAATTTATATGTGCATACTAGGTGATTCTTGCATACACAGAGCCTGGGTTTCTTTAATGGTAGTGAGCAGCCCAGATTAAGTCCTTCGACGAAGCCAAAAACCAGATCTGTGTAATTCAAACTTGATTTTCTGTGTTTTTTTCATCTGTTTCGTGAAAGTAGACTTCAGTTGATGTCTAACTAGTCAAAGACAGGTTAGTTTTGCATTTGACCAATTTGGATCTGAAACCCCGGTAGACTTCACCTGAAGTCTACTACTTTCCTTTGGTAAGAAAAAAGTTGATGACATATCTATCTCGTACTAGCGAGTTTAGTTTTGCATTTAACCAAAGGAGAGATTTTTCTAAGAAGACTTTGACCAAAAGTCTATGTTAAAATAGACTTTGGGGGAAGTCTACAGGGGTTTAGTTTTGGGGTTAACGAAAACATCCAAACATTGACCAATAATATCATTAAAAGAGTAGACTTCACACGAAGTCTACTAATTATCTAAAAATCAGGAGACTTCACGTGAAGTCTACAATATTATTTTAAATCGTAACTTTGGTCAACGCGAGTAGACTTTACCCGAAGTCTACTAGGCAGTAGCCGTCTTAGCGAAGTCTACACATGAAATTTCAATTGCAAAACTATAACCTGCAAGAAGTCTACTTAACTACATAGACTTGGCCTAAAAGTCTACTACATGAGAAGACTTCCTGTCAAAGTCTACCTTTTAAAATGAAGTCTACTTAAAAAAGTCAAAGTTTGGTCAATTGCAGAAGTAGACCCATTTTTCTAGTAGACATCGGGTGAAGTCTACTTTTTCTTACGAAGGAAGACTTCACCGGAAGTCTGCTCGGACGAGTAGAGTTCAGGGAAGTCTGCCTTCGTAAATTGGCAATTGCAAAAATGACCTGTTTTAGTAGACTTCACCCGAAGTCTACTAGGCTGAATTCATATAGATATCTACTATCGTAAGATTTTTCCAAAGTTGTAATTGTAGCATATTTAGAATAGACTTTTAAGATTTTCTTGTTCATATGTAAGCTTTAGCCAACCTACTGGCTTGTGTGTGCGTTTGACATGTTTATTTGTTATATGCATGGCTGAATCAGATATCTTGTTTCATTTTGTAGTTAGCTCACTAGTAGTAGAGTTCACATCGAAGTCTACTCTTTGTACTTAGGTTTCTGATGTGTTTTTTCTTGCTCATGCGTAAGTTTTAGCCAATTCACTTGCTTGTGTGATAGTTTGACATGTTTATTTGTTATAGACATGTTGGCTGAATCAGTTTTTTTTGTTAAATGCATGATTGAATCAGTTTGACATGTTTATTTGTTATAGACAACTTGTTGGCATAACTGCTTAAGTCCTAGATGAGCTTCTTGGCATACACAACTTACGTCTGCATATGTTTGCCAAACTCTTTATCTTGTTCTTTGCATTTTGAAAATCAAATCTCATTTTTTTTTGTCAAGCAATCAAATCTCATCTATGAATTATATTTTTACTTAAACACATCTTTCACATTGCCTTTCTTTGTTTCAAAATTTATGATTAATTCAAAATAAATATTTCACTTTATTAAGAGATTACAAATTAAACATGACAATAACTTCTAATTCTCATTTCAGGGAACACACTTTCTCGAAGGCTTCTTGCTCTTGGGTAACCACAGACGAGGGGAACACAAGGGTCAAGAAAAAAAAACAAAGCATGTATCAATAGCATTCGATGGAGAAATTTCTTCATATCTAAAGCTAAAGTGATTATGAAAAATCAACCAGAAGCTGCAGCATCAGGCTCTGCCACTTCATTCTCTGCACCAACATCATCTTCTCCATGTTCACTTTCCTCACCATGACCAAAGCATCGGGAAATGCTTATTCTTGTTCTTCAAAGAGAAACTGAACCAAAACTTTGGAAATGGAGAGAGTAGAACAAAAACGAAAGGAACCTTGCTGATCCTCTTCAAGGAGTCCTTGGACTGAGAAAAGAACATATAAACTAACTTGAAATCCGAATTAAAAGCTTGTACAAATTGATTTAAAAAGGTATTTTCAAAGAAAAGTTTTAATCTTTCTCAAAACCAATCCTTTGAAGTTAACAGTTTGAAATCAAAACCTTTGAAAGCAAGAGCCTTTTTTAATCCTCACTCTTCTCTCTTTCACGCCATGAATTTAGCAACAAAGCTTTGCCAAAAGCGATTTCAAGGAAGGAGAGAGATCCTGGGACTAAGGCAAAACGAAAACAAGTTCATCCTAACTCTCTTCCCATTCACGCCATGGATCGTAGCTGAACAGACTCCTCCGCCATCGAAACCATCTTTTCAAGGTTTTTCCTGGTCATAATCGTTCATTGACGAGTTTTGTACATCTGCAAAAAGAAAAAGAAAAAACACACAACGAAAAGCATGATTAAACACAAAATCATCTTATCAGTAAAATCTCTACCAATCTATGCATCATGAAATAGCAGAAGAAACTAAAAGAGAGAGAGAGAGAGAGAAAAACGAACCTTTGAGGCGCCAACAGAGGAAGTCCTCTTGGAAAGGGGCTTCTCATCGTCGTCTTCATCAATCTCCTTCTTCTTTACTGGCTTAGGGCGAACCCAGATAAAGAAGATTTGATGGGTTTGTTATCATCGTCGTCGTCGTTCTCTTCCTCCTTCATTAGGCAGTAGCAGCAAGAGGAAGACGACGAGACCATCAGGGATCTGGGCCGTTGAATCCGATGAAGAGATTCGGCCTCCATTGGAGACTACCTTGGGCTGGACACATAAACCAACGAGTTAGAAGGAGCAGATCCATCGAAGGAAGAGAAAGAAGCACCCGAGCTGGGTCGGATCTGTAGAAGGAAGCTTTAGATTTAGATTTTGAACTAAAAAAAAAAAGAGGCGGCGTAGAAAATGAATATAGACTAAAAAATGTGGAACACCCTTTTGAACCTAGAGTTTTTTTAATGTAGAAATTATTAAGTCAATATTAATAATCTCATAAAAAATTGGTTCGCGCCAATTTTATTTTGTTTCTCGCTCATTTGATCTCGTTTCCCGCCCATTCAATCTCGTTTCCCGCCCATTCAATCTCGTTTCCCGCTTTTAATAATTTGAATTTCAGACTTTGAAAAGAAGTCTACTGATTTGAAGTAAAGTAGATTTCATGACCAAATCTACATATCCTAAACCTCAAATGAACAATGACCCTCAATTGAAAAGTTATATAAAATCTAATATTAAACATCGTATTCATTAGTATACTCTTAATTTACATTTTAAATGAACTTAAATATAAGATTAAACAATAACCTCTGATTTATATAGAATTATATTTACNTATGATTCAACCCACGAATCGACACTTTAGAAGCTTGTTTGATTTAGAACCGTGAAGAACACTTGATGGGGTAGTGATTTTGGTATGAGATGAGATGGTTTAAGCGAAGGAAACTTGTTGTGGAATGACACGAGATGAGATAGTTTGATAGAGGATCGATTGGTCACACTAAGGCAATGGAAGCTCCTTAGATTCACCAGGGGAATAGTGGTCACACAAAGGTATGGCTCTCCTTTGATTTACCAGCTCAAAACTCAAAGAGGTTTGAAAGAAAGATTGATTAAGTCGGCCAAGAGTACAACGAAGAGTATAAATAGGAAGAGATCAAGGAACACACTCCTTGTCTCAAAAACCTAAGTGTAAAACGACACACTTAAGTAACTTAGGAAAGAAAGAAATAAAACAAAGTTGGTCCGACTAATAGATAAGAGAAATTCGGCCATAGCCTTTTTAAGAGTAGCATAAGGGCAATGACAAGGTGATACACTAGCCTCATTAAAAACCTTGTCAAGACCAAAAACCCAGGGTAGGATAAAAAGCCTTAACAAGGAAAAGAGCACCAATGCATCACCAACCCTTATACCAACTCAATGAGCTTGAATCACAACCAATGCGGTTTGATAAGCAAAGTCTTTTTCTTCTCGGTTCTCCATTTGCATAAGTAGAGTCTGGACATTCTCCTTAAGCTTCTTTGCTCTTGCACGAGTCATAGGTCCACTTGGTTGAGCTTCAGTATCCTCGGGTTCAAGCTCAGCTACATGCTCCTCGGGTTCAAGCTCAGCTTCAAGCTCAGGTTCATGCTCCTTGGTCCATATCATATCACTATATATCCATATCAAACTCTATACTTTAACCTTACATGTATTTGGTTTCTACCCTAATTTATCTTTTTCGTTTAAAATGACTGATTTTTATGAAATTTTGTTTTATATAGGTGATGATTACATATATGTTATTTATGTATACACATTTTTTATCAAATTAATTTTTATAAATTTTTAAATTAAAATCTGATTTTAGCAACTCACCTTGATAAAGAGAGTCCTCTTGCTCGTTTTCTGAGCAAAAAAAAAAACATTACCAAAATCAGATCCCATAAGAAACTAATCATAATGAAAACAGTGAAACAATGAAAGTAAGAACAATGCTAACAAATCAAGAGGCTAAATCTTATATAGACTGACGAACTAAAACATTCACAAGGTGAAGAAATCATCGCAGGAAACTATAAGCATGGCGTAAAATATCGTAAGGCCTTTGAGCCTTTTTTAAACAAACAATCACAAATCTACAGTCAAGAAACTACTAAAAATAAATCCAACAATAGAAACTCAATTAAACCAGAGGCAGAATAGAACATACTCCTTTGCCAGCACGTGGACGAGGAGCTAATTCACGTCTGGTGACAACATGTCCCTTGTTCAACCCGACGAACAAACCAGTCTTCACTGTCGGAATTGTCATCTTCTACAAAATTTCCCAACAAAAAATAGACAACAAAAAAAGCATTCGATTAGCAATCATTAACTAAGTACCACATATTTTATCCTAAAAAAGCCAGAAGAGTCGGACAGACTTTTTTTTTTTTTTTTTTTTTTTTANTTTTTTTTTTGTAAATATGTGAACCTTGTAGGAAGTGTATGTTCTTGGAATCTGAGTGTTGTTGTTTACACTGAAGGGTAAACTACAACAGGAGCTTCTACTTGCATTGTTAAGTCTTTAAATTGAAGAGCTATGATTGGTTTTGATAGCATCACAGCTACGCTTAACCGCTTTTCATTTTCTTGTAATGTGTGATCCGTTCTGACAAATCCTCATCTTCCAAAGGATTGGATACTACCGCAGGTCTCACCGGCCTCACCCTGCAAGACTGCAATATAGTTTTTTTTCATTAAACGTGTATTCAATCAGGACATTGACATAAGGTAGAAGTAGAAACATCACCTGCAATGAAGGTGGCAAGAGTATTTAAGCAGGTTTGGAAAGTGCTTTGTATTGCCACTGCCATTATTTGACATTCTTGATGAGTTTAGGAGCCAAGTCTCCGAATAAAACAATCACAAGAGCCAAACTTTTACCTAAAACTTGGGAGCGACATTTTGATTGCTGGTCCCATCCAGTTTCCGAGTTTTTTCTCCTTTTCTGAGGTTACTTCATGCAACACGACCATGTTATATAATAATAATGCATCTTTATCTTTCAATCTCTCAACATTCCATTGATATAGAGCGGAAAAAGACAAAGTAGACCCACCTACCTTGCGTGATGACAAGCCTCATCGCTGTTCACGAGCAACCTCGCAGCCCATCTAAAGGGATATACTAAAGATGTAAAGAGCACTTCATAACTAATGTTTTGATAAGCATTAATCTAATCTACCAGAATATTCCCCCAACTTGGTCACTTGAGTCAAATTCTGCTTTACTAAAGAATGATTATATTAGTGCAAGCAGGGAAAAATGAACATACGCGCATGATGTAGGAGGGTTCCATACAATCACTGCAATCACGCAAGCTGTAAAAGAGAGACAGAAAATGTAAGAAAACCAATGAAAGAATGTTGTGTGGTGATAATTCAGAGTAAGTAGAGAGACAAGGAAAGGCAAGAAGAGACCTCATCAAAGACACCAGCGGGGGTATCATTGTAGCTAGCGAGGAAAAACCCTCCAAGAGTGTATCTGAAAATCCCAAAAGAACAACAATGGTTAAGGAAGACCATTGAAATAGAAAACGAGCCATGTAAGAGGCTTTTTTTATATACCCAAAAGCTTCAACTAGTCGAAACTCCTTGGGGATGAATGCTCGAGCAGTCGCAGCCTTCACAATATCTGGTTATATAAAGACAAAAGAAGTGGACGGTGGTGGATGCGTAGACTTATCGGTGGGTCGGAGATGGCGAAGGAATCTAAAGACGGAATCCTTGAAGCTCCGGTCTCGTGGATCTTGTTTCGAAGGAAAACATTGAACATACAAGGTCTTCTTCCTCCCTCCAATAACTAAACCAATAAAAAAGTGACACATTGGTGTAGCGGAAGGATAATAATCTAGAGGTCGTTGATTCTACGAATAACCGAACTCAGATTCTTCTTCTCTATGACTACTCGTTAGAGCTTTGTCGATAGCAAAATCTGAATAATGATTACAAGAGCGAGCTCCTTATGTATGGAAACTTTAAAGATAAAGATATACCCAAATAACTGATAAATCCAAATAAAAATCAAATAACTAAATTAAAGATAAAACAAAATCTTGTGATAGACGTAAGGGCTTAAACAGAAAGATGCGCTGCATCAGGCACCTGGGGTGAGAGAAGATTCGTCTCTGAATCTGAAGGGGGGGGGGGGNGTTTGACATTGAACACATTCGGCATCTTGATGTAAGCAGGTAACCCCAAACGATACGCATTGGGGTTGATACGTTCCAAAACCTTGACAGGGCCAATCTTCTTTGGACGAAGCTTGTTATACTCATGGAGAGGTAAACGATCCTTAGTCAGAATAACCCAAACCAAATCACCAGGCTCAAACAAAACCTCACGACAGCGCTTATCAGCATGTGTCTTGTACTTGAGTGAAGCAGTCTCAAGGTTGCCAACAGCCCGAGAACGGATGTCATGAAGAGAAGCAACGAAGTCGACAGCTGTACCGTGCATCCTAGTCTTGTCAGGCAGAGAAGACAGGGCTAATGGTCCCCTGGGAATGATGTCGTAGACCACCTGAAATGGACAAAACCCAAACTCCGATTACTAGCATGGTTGTGAGCAAACTCGGCCTGAAGTAGCTTGGAGTCCCATGCTTGATGTTGTCGCCAACCAAGCTGCACAACATCTTTCCCACGGCTCGATTATTGACTTCCGTCTGCCCATCCGCCTGAGGGTGGTAGGCAGTGCTCATGTCCAGGCTTGTTCCCAACAACTTCTACAGCGATCAACAGAAATGACTTATAAAACGTGTGTCCCGGTCAGAAACAATCGAAGTAGGCAAACCATGTAAGCGATAGACCTCCTTGAAAAACAACTGAGCCACATAAACCGCATTGTTGTCTTCTTACACGCGATGAACTGATACATTTTAGAGAACCGATCGACCACGACAGAGATTGAATCATGACCCTTTTGAGTTCGTGGTAACCCGAGAATGAAATTCATACTCAAGTCTGTCCATGGTTGGGTAGGGATCGGTAGTGGTAGGTACAATCCCGCGTTGGAAGCCCCGCCTTTGGCGATTTGGCAAGACCGGCAACGCTTAACGAAGCGCTCCACATCCCTGCGCAAGGAAGGCCAAAAATACGACGCAGATACCAACTGCAACGATCTGTCACGGCCCACATGACCCTCATTATGAAGCTCCTCGATTATGCGAAGGCGGAGGCTACAATCAGGAACACAAAGGCGGTTGCCACGGAAGAGGAAACCATCCTGTAAGGTGAATTTGGTGCGCAGGTTCAATTTGACATCACGAACGATGAAGGCGAAGTATGGATCCGTCTCGTACAACTCGGCAAAAGCAGAGAAGCCCGGAACAGAGGCGTGCAAGGTCGAGACCAAACAATGGTGTCTACTCAACGCGTCCGCAACTTTATTCAGTTTCCCCAACGTATGCCAAATGGAGAAGGTGAACTGCTGTAGAAGCGCCACCCAATTCGCGCGTCGTGCCGAGATTTTCCCCTGACTGTCAAGATGCTTCAGAGCATCATGATTGGTGAACAGAACAAATTCTTTGTGAAAGAGATAATGCCGCCAATGCCGTATCGCTTGTATGATAGCATAAAATTCTACATCATAGGTGCTGTAGCGGCTGCGTTCCCCTGCCAGTTTTTCATTGTAGAAAGCAACATGTCGAGATTGGTGACTCAGAACCGCCCCAATACCCAATTTGGATACGTCAGAATGGAGCTCAAAAGGCACCGAGAAATCAGGTAAAACCCGAATCAGAGCAGAAGTGAACTTTACTTTAATGAGTTCGAATGCCTCAGACGCTTCAGAAGACCAGGTAAACTTGCCCTCTTTCATACAGTCAGTGATAGGGGACATGACAGTGCTGAAATGCGGGACGAAGCGTCGGTAGAAAGAAGCTACCCCATGGAAGCTACGCACCTCGGAGACCATTTTAGGAGTAGGCCACGAACGAATAACATCGACTTTGGTACTGTCCATGGATAAGCCTTGATCGGAGACAACATAACCCATAAAAAGAACCTTCTGAACACCAAACTCACATTTGTGGCGAGCAACAAATAATGCCTCCTTGCACAACACCAAAAATACCTGACGAAGATGGTGAGCATGTTCCGTGAGGCAAGAGCTAAAAATGAGTATGTCGTCGAAGTAAACAACGACGAACTGTCCAATGTATGGTCGTAATGCCTGATTCATGACACGTATGAACGTACTTGGCGCGTTAGACAAGCCAAACGGCATCACCATCCACTCAAACAACCCTCCGCGTGTTTTAAACGCCGTTTTCCACTCGTCACCAGGGCGGATACGGATCTGATGATACCCGCTTTTGAGGTCAAGCTTAGAGAACACGGACGCCTTACCGACTTGATCCAAGAGATCATCAAGGCGCGGAATGGGGAAGCGGTACTGAACAGTGATTTTGTTGATCGCCCTGGTGTCTACACACATGCGCCAAGTCCCGTCCTTCTTGGGGATAAGAAGTGCAGGTACCGCGCACAGACTCAAACTTTCCTGAATGTGGACACGTGCAAGAAGTTCTTCCACTTGTCTTCGTAACTCCTCATGCTCATGTGGACTCATATGGTAGTGTGGGCTATTTGTAAGTGCAGCTCCCAGAACTAGATCAATTTGATGTTGAATGTCCCAGAGGGGAGGAAGTCCAGTCGGTAACTCCAAAGGAAACACGTCCTGAAAATCATCCAATACCGTGGTAAGTAAAGGCGTAGTTGGTGGTGCACTTGACTCCTCTGAACCCACCGTCGGTAGAAGTAACCAAGAAAATCCTTCTTCTCGCAACTCCTTATCTATGTCATATCCCGAACATAACAAGGCAGTGGATGGAGACGTCGCCGTCGGCGTTGACTGTGATTTCTCAGCAATAGGTGATGGTGGTGGTGTTGGAAAGAGAACAATGCGGCGGTTGTCGAAAACAAACGTGAGAGTGTTACGACGACCATCGTGTTGCACATTCCGATCATACTGCCACGGTCTGCCCAGAAGGAAATGACTCACGTCCATCGGAGCAATGTCACAGTAAAACCGATCCTTATAATAAGGTCCAACTGAAAAGGAAACCAAACAACGTTGAGACACACGAAAATCGATACCGGTTTGTAGCCACACGAGCTTGTAAGGCGTCGGATGTTCCTCGCGAGCTAAACCCAATTTCATGAATGCTGATGAACGGTCGCCTAGATATCCTTTCAATACTCGGTATGGGGATAAACTTGCCGGAAGCTACTAGCTTCTTGGATGGCGTAGGATGGGGTGAATGGGTC
>OVBB01000810.1:2705-18105 GCA_900406415.1 Isatis lusitanica
TTGCTTCCAAACAGTTTCCCACACACATCGGTTTTCCGCTCGCATACGAAATATTTAACACCCAACATTACAGAGTCGATCTCTTGCTCTTTCTTTTCGTACAAGAGAAATGCAGCGAAGGCAATGGGAAGTCCTGTTGAACCAAAAAAATCCACAACAAACAACAAAACTAGATATTGTTGAAGAAAATAATTTCATAAAACCATAGTTTTGGCATGTAGTAAAATTAGACTGAGATAAAAAAAGAAAAAATTGAAAGAATACCTATAACAAATATGCTGTGAAGAGATATAGCTCCAACGAAACTCAATACTAACAAGACGAAGACCACCTATCAAATTAGAAACACCAAACGAGTATTACAAAATTACTAACAAAGATGAGTTTTTGTGACCAATTTTTGTCGCAAACTTGCCAGTGATAACTAGTTCAAGAGGAAAAATACCTTGAGAAAGAAACTCCAATCATTCCCCTGGCAAAGAGATTTGAGAGCTTTAACAGTTGTATTCCATGAAGATATCACTAACAATGACAAGTGATGTGACGAGTCTTCCGAGAGGTGAAACTGCGATGCAGGAATCTTTTCAATTGTATAACCAAATCTGCAAACAACAGCAGATATATAGATTCAGTTGTTCATAGTCTGAATAGACAGCAACTTTCTGTTCTACTGGATAATAAGTTCATGTGTTTCCATGAAACTGAAAATATTATAATGAACCTGATGGGCTAACAGAGAACTGGAATAAAGTAGTTCATATTGCATAGGCATTTCAGGAATCTTACATTTTTTCTGGTAGAATGCCATGGAGGAACAAAAATACTGATGATACCAATAGAGCCTTGGAAAGAGCAGTTATGATGGTAGATCCAGTTGCAACGAAGTTATAATAGATACTAACTAGAATGCATATGGCAATGAGAGTCTGCTTTATATCCTTCCAAAGAAGTGTATCAGCAACTGCAAGATCATGTCAACAATCAGCATTCTCAAACATGTATCGTAATAAATGAATCAAGGCCTGGGTAGATTCTTCCTAATTTAAGAATATGGTTGCTAGCAACTTTAACACAATCATTTTGAGGAGAGCAGTGCATATGTTCAATCTATCACATGACTCTGAAATGAATGGATGAATTTTAAAAATGAAATACTATGTGTCTTATCATGTGAGAGACATATGGCCATACCCTTTCCGCCTCCAAGGAGCTTAGAAGCTTTGGATGGGCCCTCTCTTTTGGATTGATTTCCAGCTGAAAGGTGTGAGAATGAATCTATCGTCCTCCGTATACCTTCCTGCAACATCATTGAGTCATACAATAGATATTATGATATATAACCAAACAATAGAGATGAAGCAAATACGTCTCTGTTTCAAATCAAATATTTTATAACCTGAAGTGGCACAACAGGAGCATAACCTAGCCGATCCTTTGCTTTTGTGGAATCAAAAGTTCTGCTGCACGAGAGAAGCCTAACTCTTGAAGGTGTTAGCTGTGGTACTGTCATCCCATATGGTCCCAACAATTTATATATCAGTTCAACCACATGCGCAATCGGCATCATGACAAACGCAGGGATCTTGATGCTTGGCCTGCAAGATATAATTTGTTAGGACGGACACTAAAAGGTATGGGTTTGGTTCGGTGCATGCCTTCTTAGATAATAATGGCCTAATTTTTGTTCTAATAGTGTCAAAAAACTATATCCCCAAAGAAGATTGTTTACATTGAAACAAAACGTGTCAGGCACAAAAATGTAAACAAAATACATTGTAGTATATCCAGTTATTTTAAGTTTGTTATCTACTTACACAAGCGTTATTCTCTTTCTATATTCAGAGATCACAAATATATCGAGTATCGACAATCAAACTAAAAACTCTGGACACTTTTGTCTTATCTCCTGCTGAAATAGCATCTACTCCGTAAAATATTGCTTTTTAATAATCACAAGTTACCCACAAAGCAAACTTTAAAGGAAAGAACGTTCAGCTCAAGTCAACAACCATGTAAAAACACTAATCAAATGAAACCGGGATGTGTCTTTCCCTTCCATTGTGTGTGAACCCAGATAAAATAGCAACATACAATACCTCTCATAGCCCAGTCCTTCAAGAAGCTGTGACATAAATTCCCAAAATTTAATTGGCTCCATGTTGGTAATGAAATATGCCTGTAAGTCCATTACATGTCAGGTCAGCCAACAACTAGTATTGTCTTACAACATCGTAAAATAAATAAATAAATACGACTATACGCCTTAATTAATTATAAATTCAGGGAATTTTACGTTAATTCAAATAAGGCAAGAAAAAAGGTAAATCATATTCTTTGAAGACATTTTGTAAACATCTAAAGCGGGTGTCTCAGCTAAACATAAAAGAAAAGTGGAAGAGAAAACTCAAACGAAAAACCAGCAAGGCTCTTTTAAAGTTCACATTATATTAGAGTGAACACAGCTTCTGATTCAGATGCATTAAGTATACCTAAACAGCAACACTTATTCTAGAGATATATATAGCTCGAAAACTAATGAGGTTACAAGATAAAAGCGCTGCAACTGAAAAAAAATACCTGGCCTGCAGCTTTTGTTGAAACATCTCCTCCTGAAGCTAGAGCACGCTCAGCACATACATGGGCGTGAGCAACATTTTCAACGTACGTGAAATCGTAGAGATTATTCCCATCACCTATAATAAACTGGACACTAAAACAGTCATATAAATACAAAATTGATGAAAAGTCATGTCAAAGAAGAAAGTCCAATGCACATGAATCTTGGCCTATTAGATTCATTTTACAGAGATAATTGATCTCTTGACTACCAGTACACCAATTCTAAGAGAGAAAACTCAAACTCACATGAATCGCAGAAACCGAAAAGAAAAAATGGCAGAAAAAGAACACTATGCAAAGCCATATTTCTCAACTAGGAACGAACCCCACACCGTGCAACCAGGAAACCATACACAAAGGTCATTTCTCAAGTACCCATACGAATAATGCTTTCCCCATCAGCCTTTGCATCTATGTCACCTAATTTAGTTTTGCAAAGAAAACCCCACATCCCTAACGCTGTCCAGACATATAGAAATTTCAGTTCTCTAGATTTGTAGCTTAAAGATTCAGAATCACCAAACTCTGCAAAGGCAAAACCCCATTTTCTCCGTAAAACAAACTTAAATTATTCTCTCTCCGCTCTACTGTAACCGAAATATTTTACACTTATTGCTTTAACAGTATACTTGTTCTCCATTCCATGTGAATCAAACAGGTGAGTCAATCATCCAACTTCTGAGAAAAATCTAATAGTACTGAACAACTATAAGATCCCAAAGCTTTCAATGTATAGAGCATGATCATGAATTTCAAACACGTTTAGAGAATATTATGTCAAGAAAGAGCTGGCTACCTTTGTGAGACTAACAAAAGTATTAGCAAAAGGGTTAAAGCCATAGACAAAGAAAAAAATAATCCAACCTTGGATTTTCCAGCCCTAGCAGCAGCAACAAGCGAAGGAACCAATAATCTATCACCAGGACCAAAAATACTGCTCGGACGTATGCAACAAGTGAGTAATCCATTACTACCATTCGCCTTCATGATCAACTCTTCTCCTTCAGCTTTAGTTGCTGAATATGAATCATTGTGCTGAAAAAGATGAAGAACATATTCACTTAAACCAAAATGCAAAGATTCATACTTCTGTAACAGCAAAGTGTAGTTATTACCTTGGAAGGGTAAGCCATTGATTCACTACCATTCAAAATACCATGAACACCATCAAACACAACGCTAGGAGAGCTCGTATAGATAAGCCTTTTCACACCAGTATCAACACAAGCATCAATTACATTTTTGGTTCCTGTAGATTCCAAATTTGCTTAAACAAGTGACCTAACAACGTCTTTAAGCTTGAGACTGCAGTTTCTATAAAGTACCTTGAACATTAACAGAGTACTGAAGCTGATGATTATTGATAGAAGAATCTGGAGCTGCCATGTGAAACACCACCTCCGCTCCACGAAAAGCTGTTTGAAACAAAATGATCAGAATCAAACGACGGTGAAAGAGTTGATCGAGACAGAGATTACCTTTGACGACTTGAGATTTATCGCGGAGATCGGCGGAGATATACTGAACACGACCGGATCTCATTGCTTCGCCGAGAACTCCGCTCTCTTCGTGAGGATCGAGCTGAATCGACGAAGCTAAATCGGCGATTCGGACGAGGAACATCTCGTAGCGTACGAGCATTTCGACGAGATGTCTCGCCGCGAATCCTCTACCGCCGGTAACGACGCACCATCGCTCCGCCTCTGAAGCTTCCGGCGACATGTCTTTCTCCGGCGAAAGAAGAAAAGTTGAATTGGTGAATCTAAGAGAGTGACGACATTAGCTTGAGAGAGAGAGAGAAAGATCTTCTGAGGAGAAAGTGATAGTGAGAAGCTTTAGAGAAACAAACTGTCTTAGTTCAACGCTGCTTTCGTGTGTGATGCGCCCCACAACTTCTCTCTCCCATCTAATTTAAAAAAAAAAAAAACATATACAAATGAATAAAATTAAAGAAATTCTGCTAACCCAAACATCCTAAACCATTTCCAAAGAAAAAGCTCGCGTGCTTTGTGCTAATTTATCCGTCTTGATGCTCTTCTCTCGAGGAAGAATATGTCCAAAAGCTATTTCCATCTCTGAAAATTATTTTCATATCTGAAACTTTTCCAGATTAATTAAAAAGTAGACCACTCCGAAGAAGATATTGACAATTTGTGGGAAATGTCACATGACTATTCAAGAGAGCATACATGCATTTCATAACTCAAATAAGTGCTTCAAACTCCGCATGTAAAAAGGATAGACTTCAACGAATATTCTGCATCCTTACCATCAAGTTTGCCGCTCCATCAATACTATAAAACTATCTTTAACCTAAAAGCACATCTAAATTTTTCAGTGCTCCGTCTATAAAATACCAATAATCCTCAAAACTTCCCATATTTAGTTGTGGATTAGCCTGAGCGTTTAGGTATTTTACCATCGACCTGTTGTGCTTTTGTCCATATTCGTCTCTCGGATTCTGCAATAAGTAGAAGCTCTTGTGGAATATGATCTTTATTTTCGAAAAGATGTTATTTCGACTTTTCAAAAGATATCATATAATCTATTCAAATAAGTATTCGTACAATCTTCGTGAATCCTCCAAAATAAGTAATCCATATTCGTACATAACAATTAAGGGCGATTTCACGAGATATGTGTGGGACCAGGGGAGGAGGAAATTAAGAGGCAGGGGGGTCACATGACCCCATGAATTTTTAAAATTTAGTCCTTTTTAGTATTAAATTTTTAAATTGACACCCTTTGAACAAAAAAATTGACCCCATATAATAAAAGTCCAATAGTATATTAATCTAAATACTAATTTAACCTAATAAAAAAAATTTTAATATACAAACAAGCCCATTATACATAAAATTACTCTAAAATTTTAATAGTTTTGTTGTTTGTCTTCTTCCAAAATTGATTTTTAATGAAGTATTTCATGATTTTTAATAAAAAAAATTTGGATTTTTTATGATAAAATTTTATGACTCCCATAAACATTTTTTCTGGCGCCGCCACTGTGTGAGACATATTCAACAAACTAACCTTGTAATAAAAAGCTGGATGGCAGCTGTTTTTTACTGCAGGAGTTTACGACATTAACCTTACATGTACGTGAAGCTGAGGGAGATGTGTGTAGATACGCTGACGTCATTGACATATCGTCTAGTAGTAGTCTTTTCTCTTGGGGAAGTCTAATTACCGTTTATACTATTATTTCTTCACTATAGACTGCAATACATATATGGCTTGTCTGGTTTAAACACAGTGATTACGGCTGTAGTTGCGAGAGTTTGCGGATGCAGATTGTTACGGTTAATAGCATTTTCTAGCGATTTATATGACTGGTATAACAGTTAAAAATTGTTGCGTTTGCGGATCATTTTAACTGGTTTACTAACTGGTGCAAAAGCAAATGAACAAAAATTTATTAAAATAACAAGAATGAATTGTGGCGTATGGGTCATTTTGAGACTTTAATCACAAAAATGACTTCTTGCTTTCAAGATGAGGACACCCAAACACAAAGTAGATGGTCATTTTGACAATTAAAGTTTCAAAATGACTCATTGTCGCAACTGTCCCATAAAATAATCAATTTTATAATTATTAGAACCATAAAAAAATTATATTTTTATAAACAAGAATATAAAAATAACTCAATCAACATAAATAATAAAACAATAAATGATAAGTAAACACAAATATATTTATGATATATATATTTACTAATGTGATATAGAGCTTGATTAGTTTTTCCGCTACTGGCCGCAAACGCTGCATTTGCGGTCAGTAGCGGTTCATAGCGGTTGATACCAATAAGACAAAACGCTTTAAACCATTTCAAACAATTTTATAACACTAAAAATCAAAAGCTCTAAGAAGCTCCTTCCAGCCAGACTTTGCGGTTGCGGGCGTTGGCGGCAAGAAAAAAAATTTTCAAAAAAGGAAATTATTATTTAACTCTAAATTAATATATTGATATATATATATATATATAAATTATTTACCAACTATATCACATTAATATATATAAATATTTCATAAACTTATTTTGTTTAATTATCATTTATTGTTTTATTATATATGTTGATTGAATTATTTTTAGATATTTATAAAATATAATTTTTTATGTTTTTAATAATTATATATTTGATTATTTTATAATTTTTTGTTCATTTGCTTTTGCACCCATTAGTAAATCAGTCAAAAATAATCCGCAAATGGAATAATTTTTAACCGCTATACAAGTATTATAAGCCACCAGAAAACTCTATTAACTGCAACAACGTGCATACGCAAATTCTCGCAACCGCAACCATAACCGCTGCGTTTAAACCAGTCAAACACATAGTTGGTAAATATATATATATACATATATATGAGCATATTAATTTAGAGTTTCTAGTATCAATTTAGAGTTTAATGATAATTTCCTTTTTTGAAATTTTTTTTCTAGCCGCTACCGCCCGCAACCGCAAACGCTGGCTGGAAGGAGCTTCTCAGAGCTTTTGATTTTTTTTTTGTGTTATAAAAAGGTTTGAAATGGTTTAAAGCTTTTTTGTATGATTGGTACTAACCGCTATGAACCGCTACTAACCGCAAACGCAGCGTTTTCGGCGCAGCGTTTTCGGCTCATTGCAAGAAAACCAATCAAGCTCATAGTACAAATATCTTTAAAAATTGTTCATTTCATTTGCAGCATGATGGGAAGCAGTCAAACAGGAGATGAACCGTTGTCGTCTTGAAGGTCAAAACAAGGCATCTTACCGGATCGCAATATGAATAGCTACGTAACGAGGAATGGCATGCAGAAGTGGATCAAGGGGAAGGTTTTTGGGACTTTTCTGAATAACTATTCCAAACATCAGAAAATGGTTGCAGTGATGTTTATGTTGCCTTTTTGATTGTAATTTGGTTCCTAAATACGATATTATATTCATAAAGTAAGATTTACTAAACTATTTAGGTCGCCCAAACCATCCACTTGGGTAGCATCTATACATATGCTTATGATGCTTTGTAAATGTTGAAAGCCACGAAGAACCTCTCCTTTTGTGTCAAATATATGGACTGCATTTTCCTCTACATTTTGTTCAGTTTTCTTTAAGGTTTGCTATAGTGCCATACTACATTTGTGTAGTACAAACAGAATAGACCGGCGTCATAAACTCAATAATGAGAAGGTTCATAACCAAGGACAGTTACGACTTAGGTCAGACACATAACACCATTTTCTGCTAAAATTATACTTTAATATTTCTGTACATATTGGTAAACATGATATGTCAAACATGAATTTCAAAGTAGAGTTGATAATCAAAAATGGTAGGTGGAAAATAAAGTAGAGGAGTTAAAATTCACTACTGAAACATCATAATATAGTATAACACACAAAACAGATTCATAATGCATATAGTATAACATGAAGAAAGATAGAAGTCAATGCAAATTACAACACAACATTATAATGATGCCATTTGTCAAGTGAAAGGTGTTGTCACTGCAACTTATGCAAATTCATTAGTTACATAGTTCTCGGATTGCATGCATAGGAGTTTAACATTACGTGCTGACACATACCAAGCTGTCCTATAACATGAAGGTCAAACAATACGACCGATGCAATGCATGATAATTCTATGGTGACATTGAAGGACTAACAAGTGGTGCAATTACATCACACAAAACGTAGATTCCTCATTTTCATAAGCTGACCGAACTGTGACTCCGTGAACATCTCCATTTTCTCATCCGTCAAAGCTGGTTTTATTAAATCGATCCACCTGAACGTGAAGTAGTTATTAATTTTTTTTCTCCCAACGAGCTCAGTTCTGATTTGGAATAAACGTTAGGGTAATCCAAACTCGCCCATGCTACAATACCAAACACAAAATTTGCGTTAGTATTATATACAACAAACCATATATCATGTTCTACTACCATATACAAATATAATATTTTACCGAAAATATAGTATAGCACCAACTACCAAAAGTACAGTATGGACAGCAATCATCATATGACATCGTATGGAACTAATAACATATAGTATAGTCTCATCTACTATATGTACCACATATATCATCAATACCGTAGCATACAAAAATCGTATATCCTTTTCGACCAACATACAAAAAATATTATAACATACCTACTACGTAATATAGTATAAACCACCATTTATATTGCATACATCATCAACTATGTAATATTATATAAACAGAAACGGTGACATGAAATAGTATAGAAATACATTTATATATAGTATAGACTCACTTAACATATTTACCACATCTAATTATAGGAGCTTGTGGCAACAACTCACGTCTATTCGAGTGTCTTGGAATGGCCTTATAACGCTCCAACCTCTCTTACCAGTGAACCCACATATCCTCTTATTAGGTCTATTGGGCCTCTCAATAGGCCCACATGTCCTCTCATAAGGCCCATTGGACCCACCCCTGTCCGACGGTTGGTGCGTTATTTCGGAGACCCGAAAGTCATGGTATACTGACCCCGCAATCACCACATGGCCGTTCCCTGTATTTTTTCCTAACTCACACTGTATTGCGAATGACTTCCGGGTAGGTCACCCATCCTTTGACTACTCCAGCCCAAGCACGCTTAACTCTGGAGTTCTTTCTGGATGTGCAACCGAAATGTAAGTGCACTTTGGTGACATAGGTAGTCAAATCAATCCTCTCCCACATATGTTTCCATATATACCAGAAATCGGGATGTTACAATTCACCCCCACTAAGAGTGCAACGTCCTCGTTGCACACCATAACCAGTCCCAGAACGCCTCCCAGGTCAGCACTGTGACGGCTAACTAGCTCTGATACCACTTATAACGCTCCAACTGCCCCTACCAGTGAGTCCACATATCCTCTCATTATGCCCATTGAGCCTCTCAATAGGCCCACATGTCCTCTCATGAGGCCCATTGGACCCACCGCTGTCCGACGGTTGGTGCGTTATTTCGTAGGACCGAAAGTCATGATATATTGACCCTGCAATCACCACATGACCGTTTCCCGTGTTTTTTCCTAACTCACACTGTACCGCGAATGACTTCCCGGTAGGTCACCCATCCTTTGACTACTCCAGCCCAAACACGCTTAACTCTGAAGTTCTTTTTGGATGTGCAACCGAAAACCATCTTATAGATCTACCGCCCAAAACAAGTCTACCGTATCACAAAAAAAAAATCCTACTAAAATAGTCTACAATACGTAGGCTTACAATTTTTTGCGTACTTTTTGCAGGATTTTTAATGACATTTTCGTTATTACGCTTTTTGTTAACACATGTCATAAAGGTAATATAGGTACCAAGAATTGGCATAATAATTTATAAATTAATAAGATCAATACAATTTTGGATCTATAAGAGCTTTGTTTAGTAATGAGAAAAGCCTAACGTTACGAATAAGTAATTGATATCGAGGTATCTCATTGTTTACCGGTTTTCGATGCTGGCGGCGGAGCTTTAGCTCGTCGGCGTTGCTCTCCTTCCCTCTTTCGTCTTTCCTCTCTTTCCTCTTCCATCTGTTCTTTCTCTCTTCAAGCTTTCAGTGTTTTCAGCTGTCTCTTCCTTTGCTCCTGTTTCACCAACCTCCAATACCGGTCCATTAATCAGCCAGATTTCACCTTCCCTTAACCGGATCTGTTAATTTCTTATTCTGGAGAGACGCATGTCACCTCCTCCCGACTTTTAGTTCATTCGAAACCCTTTATCACCATGAGTCGCCGTCATGCCTTATCAACTGCTATTAACCGGCCTGCCTCTTCTTATGCCGCCAAGAACTGCAAAGGATTTTATTATATCAACCTTTATCGGCATTCAAAGCCTATTGTGTCGCTGCCAGCCTCCATAGCGTTACCGCTGAACCCCACCTCTGTCGGACGTTTCTCCGGCATTATTTACCAGGGTGTTGTCTGCGCCTGTGCCGTCAAGAGTCCTGTTCAAGCTCAGAAGGAAGACCCAAACCCTAGATCCGCAGCCACCAAGTTAATGGGTCTGGCCCAATATAGTATTGAAGTGGATCTTGTCCCAATATCTAGCACAACATTACCCAGGTTTTTACCCTCCAACCCAACATTATCCATTAACCCTGCTTCGTTCTCTCCACAACCACCGACTCAGTCTCCCTCCTCGACTGTGTGGCCCGTTCAGAATAGTCGAAGAATTATGCTCCTCTCCAGTCATCTCTCTCATCCCGTGCAATGTTAACTTTACTAGCTTCACCGGAGTACCTCTGTGTATTATCCTGGTCATCCTCGACGCTTGCTTCAATGTTCAGTACCAGCCATCCTACTTCCGGCGCTCCCGCCGACGAATCAAGATCCCCGGTATTCATAATCTCTGATATCAGTTTGTTGTTCTTTCTTTATAATTATTATTTGTGTTTGAGAAGTGGAACATATTCAGTGGTATTTATACCTGTATTTTGCCCTCCTCTTGGATTAACGGGCCCTGATACCACCAAAGTTTTCTTAAAAACTCTCGGCATAATCTTTTCCATTCAGGAGAGGAGATCCTCCTCCTATTTGGAGCAAGCTCTTCAAAGCTCTGCATTGGCTATAGCCAAAAGAGCATCATATGACCTTTATCTGGTCTTGGGTATAAAGAACGTTGTTTTCAAGTCTACCTCTCAACAAAATCCAGCAATGCAAAGTCTCGTCGACTGGGACCTGCTTGCTGAATTCTTGGTGATTGATGGTTTGGATTCTGTTTCAGACGAGTGCGTAGTCTCCTCGAAAGTGCTTTCGGATCGTTTCAGACTTGCCTCCCTATCTATCCGAAAGGAAACTATAACTGTGGCTTGTAATTCCTTTGAATCTATCATGTTTTATCCTTTGTCTGTTTTAGCTGGATGTGGTTGTTTGTAATTTTGAATCTAACTCCTATGATTTGGAACAATGTCTTCTTGAGGGAGTGTAACCACTTTAACATATGAATCAATCGTTGTGCAAAAAACAAAGGAGCTTTGTTTAGCAATTTTCCTTTTTGTTTATGAAATTTCTTATTTCTGTTGTGGCTAATGATTTTTTCTCTTTTATCTTGTACATGTTGTTTTTAGTTGCCATTTATTCATATGATAATTTAATATTTAATTATTTTCATAGTTATCTACTCTTAGACTTGTATCATCCTAAAAACGTTTTTTTTTTTTTTTTTTTTTTTTNTATTCCATATCATTTCTTTCATCATCTCTTGGATTCAATCTTCTTTATTTATACTAGGAGAGAACCTGCGCTACGCGCGGGTATTTTTATACTTATTTTATTTAAAAAATTTGTTTTGTATTGATTCTTGTTTTCTGGGTTTTGATTTTTTTTTTAGATTTATGTATTTTGTTTGCTTGAGTTTAAATTTAAATTAAAGTTTCTATTGTATAAGAGAGTAGGTAATAATTTGCTTATAAAATGTTTCGTTCTTGAAAGTATTTTTTGGGTTTAATCAATTTGTTTTTTAATTTATTTATTTTTTTGTTATCAAAGCATAGTTTATGTTGTTTTGATTTCTTTCCTGATGAATTAAATATTTTAGCTTACCACTGTGTTTTATTAATTGGTGACCATTGACGTTAACTTTGGGTCGCTGTTTGAATCATTACAGCACAAAACAACAGTACCATTTGCAAATATGAGTTTGTGAGCACGATAGTAAGAAACCACACATGAACTATTAGCACACAAAAGGTTTCGATTTGCTTCAACTTCATACAATCACGGAGAAATGTAGTAGTAAGAGGGTGGATTGATCGAAGCCTGATTGTGCAAGTAAGTGAGTTGCGCACCTTATGCTATGGATCATAAGGATATGATTGTATGGTAAGCATTAATTTATATATCATTTACTTTGTAGATACACAATAATACGTTAGATACATAATATGATCGTTTTACAATTGCATAGTGAGGAAGAAGATTGGTGTGAAATAAGAGTATAATAAACGAATGTGCTAACGATTGAAAACAACAGATCGGGACGACACGAAGGACAAGCCATGCCCCTATGAAGTATCCCAGAATCGTTGTTGGTCCTACACCTTCTGGTTTCTGTTCGTTTCTCCCCAAACCCATTAGATTTTATCAGAAGCCGATCTAAAATCTGAACATGTGGACCAAAACAAAAGAGAGCGGTACATACCTGACGGGTAGGCTCTTCCCTCGACCGTGAACGGCCAAACGTACCGCTCTGCTTTCTCGCTTCTGGCTAGACTCCAGTCGTACATTCTAAAATATGAATCCATGATCGTATATGAATCCTAAAATACATAATCCTCAATCGCTTTATATGACTCGACTAATTCCAGAAGATGATATTTTGTCAAATCCAAACACGTTTGTTTTGTTTTTTGTTTTTACTTTGAAAGGCTCCATTTTGTTCTTCAGTTGTTCTTCGCATAGCCCTTCTCCCATTAGCTCCTTAACTCGGCCTTGCTAACCAATTCTAACCTGATCATAAAAAAAAACTATGTCAATTTGAACTATTGCTACTTAAAAGATTCAAACCAAATCGTGTAACTAAGTAACAGAGACGTTTGATCCTCCGAATCAGATTCTCTACGTACTTGGCATTAGCAATCAAAACTTTGTGACAATTCCTAAATCTTATAAACAAAATCATTTTATAGTCAAGTAACGATGCTGAAGAGACGCTCGTAATTGAGGACGCAGAAGAAACATACCTGATCATAAGAACTGTTTCTGGGAAAACAAGAAGAAGAGTTCTTTGAACATTGAGAAATCAAAGTAGAGCACTTAACTCAATCCAAAAAAACAGATTTATGATTTTTTAGAGAAAAGAACTCACATATATGTTTCCCCCATTACATCACCGGAAACGAAATTCTCATACGTGATTGGTTCGATTCATTTGAGTTGTCTGTGTTTCTCTTATATAATCCATGATCTCGTATATGTATGGAACCAATAAATGAAGAGGTTGGTGGACCCAAGCACAAACGGCGGCTCGTCTCGCCCTCTTTTGCATCTCTGTCTTTCTTTGGCTCCTCAACAGTGATCTTGTCGACTTTCATTTCGAGTAATTGCAACGGATTTGAAGAGAGACTGGGTGGAGACTGGATGGTTTGATGCTAAGAGGGAACTGGGGTTTCTGAGATTAAGCTGTAGATCGGCTAAACTTTGGAGGGAGGAAAAAGAGTATATTAATCGATGCACAAAAGAAAAAATGGAGAGAGACTCGTAACTAATACAATGAGAGGAAGAACGAAGGAGGAGAGACGCGAGGTGATCAATTTTTTTTATTTGGATTTTACTAAACGACACGTGTCACACTAACATATCCGACGTGTACAACTTTCATATAATAGATTCAATATACACATATTGGAAATAGTTATGTCACAACATAGTACACGGTGAAAATGACAAAATAACATTCATTATTAAAAGTAAAAAACTATTATACCCTTACTTTAATTAACATAAACTTTCTCACTAAACAAACACTCTTATTTCCTCTTAATCTTATAAATAATAAACTCTAAACACTAAATTCTAAAATCCTGAAGCTAAAATCTAATCTTAATTAATGAGTAATGAACTCAAAATCATTAGTGTAATATATATCTTAAAATAGTTATTCTAATTGGCTGTTGTATTGGTTTAAAGATATAATTGTCTTAAATCATTTAATGAATGCTATTTTGTCATTTTTACCATTGTGTACTTTTTTGTGACATAAATACTTCTAAAGCTATTTTAGAGAATTTCTATATACGACATTTTATATCCTTTAATTTTTATAGATGTACACAATAATAAAATACCAATATTACAATCCATATATTTCCCATTTATCGATATTTTCTACTTCAAATATGGAGTTGATTTTTACCAAGAACAAATATATGGAGTTAATTGTCGCATTATATATCTGACATGTTCATGACCTCTGCATGGATATAAATAGAATCATATGTTTGTTTTTTCCTCCAATTTATGTCTGTACTCCAACTGACATTACTGCTTAAAATAAACTTACAATTCAAAGTTTTCACTTAAAAAGAAAACAAAAACTAATTGTAAAAATCATTTACGGATACTCTTTTTTTTTTAAAACTGATTTAAATATTGCGAATTATGAAAACTATTACAGCGACGACTCTTACGGCTTACAACTGACAATTCTACCGTCTTATGAAGATCTCCGCTTGCCGGTTCCACCTGAACTTGCTTTATGAAGATACATGCCTGACGGATTTCTCTGCACCACGCTGAAGATCTCCTGCAATCTTGTCTCCTTTTTTAATATGCATAAATCCTGCATTCTCTGAGAATCGAAACCCAAACCTCCTGGTGTAGAAGCATTAATGAACCTTTAATCAAACCACTGGACCAAAGAGGCTTCCACATTTACGGATACTCTAAAAACAGAAAAAGCAGTGCATACAAAAAGAACATCCAATGATACAAATTTGGCTAACAAAAAAGAAGAAAGAAAGAAACACACAAAACCTCAAAACAAACACCTGGTTTTAATTACCAACTAATTCCATCTCATCATAGCTTTTAAATTCCCAACTTATTTCCCTCCTTTCTTTTCCGTTCATCCTCCATTTTCTTAATCGATCTCTCTCTCTCAATCTCACAGAGAAAAGCATCACATGCATACAAAGTTTATATTTTCTCCATAAATTTTATCATTTAATCGTCATCAGTTTTTGTTGTTTTTGTCGTTTAACTCATTCACGCATCATCCACGTTCCAAAGACAAAAACAGAAATAAACATTCTATTGTACATAAATATATATATA
>OVBB01000811.1:5287-18001 GCA_900406415.1 Isatis lusitanica
CTCATTCTTGAGCCAATAAGCTGCATCCCCAGCAAGAGAGTATGGGAAGAGATTGCATAGCAGATAATCCTCAGAGTCTCCATTAAGCTTAATGCTTGTCACTAAGTCCTCAAACTTCTCAATATGGTCCATGGGATGTTCATGAGGAAGGCCATGGAAAGGGTGCTGACCTACAAGAGTGAAGTAAACAGGCTTCAACTCAAAGTCATTCCTTTGGAAGGGAGGAGGACGAATTGCAGACCTATTTTCATAGAAAATATCAGGCCTGTTGAAATCAGCAAGGGTCCTCCCTCTAGCTTGAACAATTATTTCTTGGACTATATTTCCCTGATCATCAATTTGGTCACCGTTTTCGTTGTAGGCATGACCCTCTTGGTCTCGTAAGACACCAGCATCATTAGGTCGAATGATAACCCTCATAATCATGTCTGCTGATCTCTTTGCCTTAAGGTTCGTGCGTTTTAACTCTCTCAACTGCTGATTCGTAAGATTCAAAAGCTGAGCTTCTTTGTTGTTCCGGGTATTGCGAGAATGCATACACCTGAAACACAAGAAAAGAGATAGAACGGATTTAAATAAACAAGAAATAAAATGTTTAGACTAAATTCTATTCTAAATCTAATGGTGAATTCAGTGAGTCCCCGGCAACGGCGCCAAAATTTGATATGCTCAAATTTACCCTTTGAACTACTCTCTCAAATTAAGAGATCAGTTGCAGTATTTAGGGATCGATTTCCACAGAGACTCAAGATCACACAATAGATTTTAGTATTCGAATTAAGCTAAACGAGAATAAATTTAAAGAAAACAGTGCAGTAAAATCGGTTGTAAATCAGATGGGAGAAACGTCAAGCTCAGGGAATTCTCAGGAAATCAGGAATGCAATCTAATCAGTCAATCAGGATTCTGCTATGTTCTAGAACTCGAAACACGATGATAAAGTGAACCAGCTGTCGCTGCGAAAACTATCTATGTCTAAAACCTAAAAACCAAATTTCTTTGCGAGTTCTAAAGTATAAACATGCAATAATCTCAGGTTCGATAAGTTTACAAAATCCCTAAATCAAATTCCTTTGCAGATAGGTATTTTGCTCATCTAAGCTTCTTTCTAGCTAATTAACCAACTTTCGTTGCGAGAATCAACCTATGATCAATAATCTAACTCGTGAGTTCAGATCAAGCATTAATCACAACCTAGATGAAGAACTAGTTTTCCAGAATCCTTAATTAACCAATCAACTTAACAATCCATGAAATCCCTAATGAGAAACCCTAAACCTAACTAGCAAACTACTCAGACATGGTGATTGAAACAATAAACATGTTTGAATAATATTGCATAAAAGAAATAAGAATATAGATTAAAGGTGTTCTGAATCTTCTCTGAAGGAGTCTGAATTCTTCTCTCCAAAACTCTAGCTTAGAATAATCGATTGGTCTAAACAATGACCTAAAAAACTATAAATAGTCTAAAATACACGTGCGAACTTATTTGTAAATATTAGGAGTTTCAGGGATCTGTTTGCAACTCTGCAAAGCCCAGAAGATGCGTAACGAAATTGCCGTCAGGAATTGGTGTCGACCGGCACCAGGGGTGTGTCGATCGATACCATCTCTAAAATTTGGCTCCGAGTTGCATTCTTCAGCACAGCTTCCTACTTAACTCCAGATTGATCCATAATCTCCAAATAAGCTTCAAACGTACCTAAACCTGCAAATGACTCTAAAAGACTCTATACATACAACTTATATCATGGCTAAAAACACTAAAAACCATGATATATCATCATGGTCGGGTTTGACCGGAGCATTTTCTGAGGGAGTTGGACCGGAGGTTCTTCACCCGAGAGCTTAGGCATGAAAATGCTAATGCTTTTGAGTATCTGTCGTAGGGGACAATGAGTGTCCGGGAGTATGAGCGGGAGTTCACCCATCTGGGCAGATTCGCCGTAGTCACCATTGATGAGGAGGATTTGATTAGGAAGTTTTTGGACGGTTTGCCAGTGGAGATCCGCAACCGTGGTGCAGTTCGGGACTACGACCGCCTGGTCGACTTAGTTGAGAAGGCCGCTGTCATGGAAAAGGGGATAGCCAACGAGCAGATATCCAGTAGGACGACTCAGCCTAAGCCTGGAAAGGCTCCGGAGACACAGAGGGGGACGACAGATCAGCCAGGATTACCGCCGTATTGTTCTCGTTGTCACCGCTATCATTTCGGAGTTTACATGCAGTGTTACTCATCTGGGCGGTTAGGTCATATCACCAGGTATTGTCGGTCTAAGCCAATCGATGCGCCATTTGTTACCGAGATTCCAGCGCCAGCAGCACCAGTAGTTGCATCGAGGGATTGCTACAGTTGTGGCCAGCAGGGTCACATGACCATGGATTGCCCGAAGAGGGCGCAAGGGTTACTTTCGCCGCTGGTACCTAAGTGCCAAGCCGTTGCACCGCGAGTATTTGTTGTTGGAGACCACGAGGGAGCCGAACCGAGAGCCGGTACGCGTTCTTTGCCTATACTCATTGTTGTATTGTGGTTTTGAGGTTGTGGATTTGAGTTTATTGTCTTGAGTATTGTGCTTTTGTGGGAACCATCGTTAGTTAGTACTTGTGTTTGGTCGGTTTTAGCTTGGGTTGGGGCAGTTTCTACCTATTTGGCATCAGAGTTTTGCATAGTTTCGTACGTTTGGGTCTACTCAAGCGTTGGTCAGTTGAGAGTGTTCGAGCTAGAGAGTAGTCCTCTTCAGATAGTCGGTGCAGTAGATTTGAGAACTTCAGCCTTTTATCGTGATGTACCTGTAGTATTTCAAAGACCGACTTTATTGAAGACTTTTCAGAAACGGAGATAAACCACTACAAGGAAATTTTAAGGATGCAATCAGCTAGCGGGTCAGGACTTGAATTCGAGGACGAATTCCTCACAAGTGGGGGAGAATTGTCACGACCCCGACCCATATCACCCGTGGCCCAATTCATATTTTCTTTTGGCCCATTAAAAGCCCTATATCCTCTCCTCTTGTGATCGTGTGTGAAAGACATTCATATATGTATAACCATACATATCTCCCTCTCCGTTTAAACCTAGCCGCATTTTTTTCAGAGAAGAGAAGAGAGAGAGAGAGAAAAAGAGAAAAAGAGAGAAAGAGGAGTTGCCATTGTATTCTTCCACCTCCGTCGTTCTCCTCCACCGTCACGTGTGTCGCATCCCGAGTGGTGAGCTCCATCGTGCCGTCCTTCTCCGCCAGCACCGTCGCTTCCTCTGCCCCAGCCATCACCGGAGCAACTCGTAGTCATCATCAGTGTCTCCGCGTTCCGTCGTTGTCAAGATCCAAGCCGTGTAATCGATCTCAAACTCTTGCTTGCGGAGAAAGTCATATCTTCTCCACCATCTCCGATATGCTATGTTTGCTCCGATCTCGTCTCCACCGTGTTCTTCTCCTTGCCGGTGTCGTCTCATCACCTCCGTCATTCCTAGCCACTGACCGTTCCATCTATCTCGTGTTCACCGCAACGCCCGCATCAACTTGTACGCGATCTCCTCCACCTCCATCGTTTAGGTTTAGTTGTTAATAATAACTGGTTTGGTGCAATCAATTTCGGTTTGGTTTAGTTAAATTAGTTTAATCCCAGTTTAGTTAATTACATCCTGGTTTGGTTTATTTTAATTTCGGTTTATGGTAGTTAAACTGGTTTAATCTTGGTTCGGTTCAATTTAAGTTGGTTTGGAAATTAAGTTGGGATTTGGATCCGGTTTGGGTAACCGGGTCGGTCGGGTCCGGTTTGGTTGAGGTCTGTTTGAATTTGACCCGATTAACCGTTTTCGTCGTTCGGAGACCGTCCTCACTCTACTTTCCGTGGTGATTTAAGTTTTTACATCCGTTTGAGCATCCGGAGTTCAGAAGCCGTAGTTATAATCCGTTTTGGCAAAGGTGAGGGTGGCTTTCCACAGAATTTCGTACTTTCGCCTAGAACTTCTAAGATGGAATTTAGAGATATATGTGATCTCTTTCTCTGATCGAGTCTATGTAGTTTTGTTTGTAAATTGGAGATAAGGATATAGATGATTCAATGCATTGATTGTTCATATTAAATTGATAATTGTTTGTTACATATAACTATTATACATATATACCTATATATATTATACGAGGAGTCGAGCA
Organism: Isatis lusitanica; assembly: GCA_900406415.1. Taxonomy (NCBI): domain Eukaryota; kingdom Viridiplantae; phylum Streptophyta; class Magnoliopsida; order Brassicales; family Brassicaceae; genus Isatis; species Isatis lusitanica. Next base: position 9,445 of record OVBB01000811.1, read on the forward strand.
TGTTAGAGTTTAGAGATTGCGGGGGTACAGAGACGGACTTCTGTACTAGCTACGCCTTGTGTGAGAGGGGGTACGGGCAGCCTAGTCGATCTGCTGTCTGGGACCTTAAGATCGATTAATCGTCAAACTCGGCGGTGTGAGTGGGTACTATCCCACACTGACCTTCTAGTGGGAGAGTGGTGACGGTCACTGGTACCGTTTGTAGGGTTGTTGATTGCTCATTGGATGCTTTAGGTGCCGTGTTTGTGATACACAGGTTTTAAACCCTAATTTTCTACTGCAAGTGCACAACAAACGTAATAGTACTTAGGTCGTCGATCCCACGAAGACCAAGTATCAAACTATGGTTTTATAAGCTAGATTTAGAGCTAAGACAAAAAAGATTTATTTGGGTACAAGCAAGCAAATTTAAACGATGAATAAAATATATAAAGCAAGCATTAGGTCAAGGAGTTTCGCCGGAAATTTAGAGCAAGGATCAGACAACTATTCAGGGAGGATTAAGCACAAGTCCATAACTCAAACATAAAGATAATATTAATCCACTGACATGACATCAATAACTTTGTCTAACAACCTAGAATCCTAACTCTCGTTGGTCCTAAAAATCGTAGACAAGCTTTAAGATCAGGTTTGATTTGTTCACAATTCACCTACACATCTATTCTCACAGGTGTAGGATAAATTTCTCACTAATGTTTCTTCTAGCAACCTAGCAACTCTCGCTGTCTAAGCTAACCTAATATCAATGAATCAAGTGATCAATTCAATTCAAGCGTTAAGACTAACAAGAGGTGAAGACTATCGATTTATAACCATATTTGTGTTTAATCCATTAGCTCATGAATTCCTTTGAATTCTTTAACCTAACTAAGAGATATACTCAGACATGGAGAAACAAAACATAGCAATAGATGAAGAGAAATCCATGAATGAAATAGAAGATAAATAAAGAGGGTTCAGAATTCTTCTCTAGATGTTGCAGAGATTCATCTCCCAAAATAATACAAAGCTCCTTAGAGGTCTTGAAAACTAAAGCTAAAAGGTAGAAAGATGTAGAAGATGATAAAAGATGATTAAAAACATAAAGCTAAAGGGAGTATATATAATCGAGTCTTCTAGGCGGCTGCTCCTCTTCTTCGTGATTAGGGTTAGGTCAAATCGACCTTCCTTATTTTTCTCCGATCGGGCGAGCAGGTGCTCGGAAGTTGAAGTTGGTAAATCTTCATACGATTTGGCTCCTTTTCTTTCAATATGATTCTTTTCTCCTCTAAAGGCTCCAATCGTTCCAAACTTCGTCCAAAGCCTCCTAATGACCTGAAACTACTCGATAAAGACTAAAAAGACTCGATAAGAACTAGAAAACAAATGTTAGAATGAGGTGAAAATGCCTCATATCAGTTTGTTCATGTCTAGTTTCTTTTTACCGTGTATGGAGTGCTATGACCGGAACTGCGTTTTGCTGTGTTTAGCAATCTCGTACCTCACTGAGTGACTCCCCTGTTGCTCACCCCTCTTCTTTTCTTTTTCAGGTGAGACAAACGAATAGATGTTTATTGGCCCGGGTGCTACTTCAGGAGTTTTTATGCTTTTATTCGTATTTTATTTCAGACTTTATTTTTACGATTTATTTGAGTTACTTCGGTTATGAGACGTATTTATGGATTTCCGGAAATCAAGACGTGGTTTATTGTTAATTGGAGAATTTGAGTTATGTGATGTGGTTAGTGGCACGCCGTCTCGAGTGAGGATGAGACGGGTGTTACATTCCAATTCTAGTATAATGCACTTGTCTTTGTCAAAAGAATTTGATACAGGACTAGAAGAGAATATACAAGAACCGGCCATGTCTAAGGAAACAAAGAATACAGAGCGTGGATCAGTACCGGCCGTCGCTATTACACTATAATCCGAGGCTGATCAAAATATTGGAGGAAAAGAAAACATCAAAGAGAAGCCACCAGACCAAGCTAGGAACACAGAAACTATTTAGCAGGTAAGTCTTTCTTTTACACAATTCGTTTCTAAAAGCTTTACTAAACATAAAAGAGCATAATGAAACAGATTGTTTAAAATCACAAGTAAAAATCAGCTTTGCTAAAAACTAGTGTCAAGGAACTAGATTCAACAAGTTTATCTCATCCTAAAGAATCCATAATGCATTTTTTCTTGGCCAAAGTGTTGATCCTATTTCAGGAACAGAAGGAGCAAAGCATAAGGGAATTCCACCAAAAGAAAACTTGCTATTAGACCAAAGAAGGAGAGCGCCAATGATGAGCCATTCCACGCCCACACAGGGAGTAAATGTTGAATCAGAACAGAAATGAGTAGCTGTTCTATCCTACCTGTGCAAAGGAGAGCCACCAGACGTGCCAAACATAACCAAACCACAAGCATATCAAGGTAAGACTGTAAACTCTCAAAGGAGAATGAAAGCTAACTTGCTTTCTCTTGGTACAGGTTATACAGTTTCGAGGTCGAACCTTTTTCAAGAGGGAAAGTATGATGTAAACATCAAGTCATCATCAGCCCAGCATAAAGGAATCTTGAGACCTGGAGAAGGAAGCATGAAGCTGAGGAGACCTAAGGAGATATGTGAGCAGAGTTCAGCTCAAATGGAGGCCAATACCAATCTGTTCAGCTCAACCACCCCTTGGGGAACACACTCAACTCACCTAGAGTTCACCTGGAAGAAGAATTAGTTCAAAAAGAGTTCATATGAAGAAGATATTGAAGATACAATTTGGCAGCTCTTCAATGAGCCCTCTGGAGACATACGACCATTAATAAATTCAATCCAGCCAGACGAGGACGAATCGAGCAACAAGACAAGATATTTTGGAAACTTAAATCACCAGAGAACCGAGAAAAATTGAATTTGTCCCAAAATTCTCTTTGGTTTAGAAGTTATTCAGTTTGCAAACCGGGTGAACTCCAAGTTACCCGATTTGGACCAGCGAGCACTAATTGGAAGATTTCGGCTAAACCAGGAGGAATTAAGCTGTGAAACGACCTGTTCTGGAAACTAGAATCCGGGAGAATTTGAATCAGGCCAGAATTCATTACGGTTTGAAAGTTATTCAATTTCTAATCAAGGGGATTCTCCACTTGCCTTATTTGGAGTCTCACGAATTTGGTCAGCATCAAACATACTTGTGGCGACCAGGAGAGTTTAATATGCTTCTAGAAACACCTATGGAAGTCCTACTATGGAGCAGCACCCAGAGGATTAGGCGAATCCTCTCATTTCTCTACCTTCCCAAGCTTTCAAGATAAAAGCCTTAAAACTTTCCATTATTGGATGATTTTTCTCATCAAGTCTCCATCGGCTCTCTACATTTATTTTGGCCATTTCTTTTCTGTTTTTAGACTTTAGAACCGTTGTATATTGAGCCTATAAAATCTCAGCTTTCGTTTCATTGTAACTCACCCTTGATCATTTTGAAGTTTATACAAAGTATTTTATTTTCTTTCCAAAGCGTTTCTTTGCAAAGAATTGTTCTTTTCTTTAGTTTTAATGTGTTATTCCCTTAGTACTATGGAAGCTATGAATTGAGCTTGTTTGTGAGATTCAAACATTCTTGTTCGTCGATTGAGTGAGTCAATCAACCCATTGATTGAGTGAGTTAATCAACCCATCGATTGAGTGAATCAATCACCATCCACTACCTTCCATCTAAAAAACATTCTTATGGGATTTTTATACTCCATTTGATACTTAACTTTCATGTTTCTCTAAAGGTTCAAATTATTGAAGGCTTTGTTAATTAAGTTTTGCTTAAGGAATCACTATTACTAAAATTTGTTGAATCCATTGTAGATGCCAAATAATTCTAATAATTTAATTTGTCTCAAAATTTTGAGAATTTTTTATTCAAAGTGAATTTCATTGGGGAATAAATGTTTTAGAAAGAGAGGCGGTAATATTAAAATAAAATTATATGAACACACTATCCTTTGTTGAATTGCATCGTACCATATGTATATAATTGTTATTATCTTTACTATTTTAAACTGCCGTATATTATTATGACTGATTAATTTCCTCTTGGTAACTAATTAGTCATTAATATTCATATACTAAAAATATTGTTCAACTGTTCTCAATATGTAATGAATATTAAATAATAATCATCTTACAAATGTTGTTTATAAAATACCATTCCAATATTTTAATACCAAATTTGATAAAATACTGTTCCAATAATAAAATACAGTTCCAATAATATACGAGGTTTCTTATTTGACTATATATTTTGATTGACATTTGAGATATCAAATATGTTTAGTAATTTTTTTCTGCCCAATTGTTTTTCATTGAAGAAGTATTTTTGGCGAATTATCAATGTTATATTTTTATGCTTTTGAATATGTTTAGTATTTTGTTAAAAATAAATGACTTGATCATCTTTATTTCTCTATTTCATGGGATACATGCTAATGGCTTTTAATTTATTGTGGTTTTGTATATATGAAGCTCGACCCAAATAAATATCGAGTACACAAACCGTCACCCAGAAGTGATGCACCTCTTCCATTATTATACCCTATTATTTATATCTCGTACATCCTTTCCATTTCTTCTGTTGCATTCTTTTTCAACTTCCATTACTCTCATATTCTCTCTTTTTGCAACCTAAAATGGCTTTTCCTAGAAGACTTACTGACCTTAAAATCTCTAAGCTCTCTACGAGTATTATCTGTGTGTTTGTTAAAAGAGATTATGAAGAGAAAGACTACAATTCCCCTTACTCCCTTTATTTGATTTTCTCTGATGAAGATGTAAGTATTTCATATTTGAATTTTTTCTTATGCTGTTTTTTCGGTTTAATAATTTATGCTTTCCTAGGGAAATCCAGTGGAGGCATATATCTCCAAGGATGTTGCCAAAAACAACGAGGATATTTTCAAGGAGGGTGGATATTATAGGATAAGTAACTTTTCAGTTTTTAGAGCATTTGAGTTTGAAAAAAATCACAAATCTGCCTATAGAGATTTGTCTAATCCCTGAAACCACATGCATGCTAGACTATTCCACGCGTCCATTGAAAAAGTATTCATTTAATGATTTTGATAAAGTTCTTGACGGATCAAAATATATCTCTTGCCAAGTTGGTACTATTTATTTTGATTATTATCGGTTTGCTTAAATTTAAATATTGGTTTTTGGAATTACTAACTCTCGAATTTTTTTTTTATTCTCAGTTGACCCTTTTAAGTGTGGTAGTGAAGGTTTCTAAACCAGACATTTTTCATAACCCATACCTAAATAGACCTCCAAGAAAGCACATGGATTTCACTCTCAGGATGTCAAGTAAGATCTATTATACAGTTTCGCTTAGTTTTCCTACTACAATGCTATAATCATTTATTTTTTAGAAATATGTTACATATAGTGGCAAGGAACTTAGCTGCACTGCTTGGGGTTCATTGGCTACCAAATTTGAAGTAGCCTGGATAAATTTTTGTCGTAGGGATATGACACTGTGTGCGTTAAGGTCATGGAGAATAGATAAGTTGCTTGGTGAGCTTTTTTCAGTATACTTATTTAATGTTTCTTATGAAACTAATATTGTTAATTTATCAGTATCAGATTTCATGTCTATATAAATTTCCTTCTTTCAATTACACAAGAAAGTATAAAATCCACCAGAGGTTGTGCTTCGTTGTTTTGGTTAAACCCCAACTATTACGAAGCATATCTTGCTGAAAAGAGGTAATATCAAAAAATTAATATCTTATTGTTGTATGAACTTCTGAACAATTAATTATGAATCACCCAAATTTGATGTCTAATTATTTTTCGACTATTTTCTGTTTAAATAGATTTACCATGGATCACAATGCAATTAAGGTGGAGGACGAATATGATCAGGACGAATCGGATGATGATTATTATCCCTGATCTGTGTTTCTTTGTAATCTTATGTACTTAATAACTTAAAACATTTTTTTATTGGATTATTATTATGCTTTGTGGAGAACAGATCTCTTTATTTTCTATAATGGATGCCAGCTAAGTTTATTAGTTTTATTTAGCGCAAAATATTCATTAAAACATAGATGATTATTATCCCTAATTTCTTTTTTTTTTTTCAAATATTATGGAGTTCCTAACTGAAAACATTGTTTTTTCTTTTTGTATCTGATTCGTATTTGATACTTAAGTTTCAGTTTATTTTAAAGGTGCAGATTTTTGAAGGATCTCTTTAGTAATATTTTTTGAAGGAACCACTAATAATAAGATTTATCTCAAATGATAGATCCCAACTATGTGTAATAATTTAATTTCTCTCCAAAATATTGAGAATCTATTATATTTAAAAATTATTTATCAAGGAAGAGAAGTAGTAATATTAATATATTATTCAATTAATGGTTTTCCTTAATTTGTATATTCTTAATATTTTAAGATATGATCACAATCACGATTGACACGACTAACAGTTTTCGTTTATTTGTTTTTACTAATAAACTATTAAGACTGCACAAAACAGAAAATACTAGCGCCCTAAAAAACCTTACTAACACAACATAACAACTCTATGTACCCTATATATATTGATCCTTTACTTTTTGATATTTTAGACATCTAAATCACCGCTAGTTCTCATAATTTTTTCATTAACGCAATTGAAGATTTAAATCCCTCCGAAACTGATTGGATTATTAGGGTGAAAATAAAAAGAAAATGGAATGAATATGTTCCACATGAAGGTTTTTTTCTCTTTTAATGAATCTTGCCGATGACAAGGTAAGGTGAACAAATCACTTTCTCATTTGTATTTTCTATCTAACTGGTTTAAGTTTGATTAGTTTGGTTTTAACAATAACATAAATCTTTATTTTTTAAAAGGAAAACACTATTGAAGCAAGGATGGTTCCTATTTACCAAAAAAAAAGCTAGGATGGTTCCTCGCTTGCTTCCTTATTTTGAACACTTAATAGTGGAAGGATCTTGGTGTGCAATTGAAGATTTTAGTGTCACAGCAGTGGATGAAAAGATGGTTCACACATCACAATGTTATGCAATTAAATTTATAGTCTCCACAGCTGTTAGAAAAATAGAAATCACTCATGGCTAGTAACAAATCTCTGATCGATTTATATTGGAAGCTTATATCAACCCTGTTTAATGATGAATTGCTGAATTATCAGTATAAAGAATCGCCACTAATGGACTAAGGTGCACCACGTAGGAGATGTGCTTAATAAAATAAAAAAATGCCAACGATCAACCGAGAAGTAGAGATACGAAGAGGATAATAATGGTTATTCAACTACATGTTAATAATTTGTGGTTCTCATTATTTTGTATTTTTTAAAGGAATATTATATTTTATAATTCTTAATTTTTTCACAATATCTTTACAGTATCCTAATATTGGTTATTTAAAAGAAAAAAAAAAGGAATGATAGCCTCCTAGACAACTACATGTCCTTATAGATTGATATTGAAAAGTTGAACACTATACGTCATTATAATCGAGAAACTGCACCGTCGCATCCCTTACAATAAAGGTCATTATCATGCACCTTTTCAGATATTACTTTTAAGAAATTAATTTACATCATATATGGTTAATTAGTATTTTCTGCTCAATTATTTTTCATTCAATAAGTCATATTGCCGAATTTTCAATATCATATTTTTATGTTTTCTTTTATGTTTATTATTTAAAAAAATTCATTGCTTAATAATTACTTATTTAATTTGTGGATCTTATGAGAAGAAGAATCCAAGAGTCGCCTCATTATTATTGGGTACCTAAGAATATGCCACAATAATACTTAGTGTTGTGAATAGAATGTATTATGTGTATTATTAATGAGGACCAAAGGTCTCTTTATATAGTGTTTACGCAAGGACCAAATATGGAAATATACTATTAACCTATTCCATGTCTAATTAGGAAAAGATCTAATTATCCTAAGGACCGGTTATGTAAATAACCTCTATGTGGGTCGGTCTGTATTAAGTCAATTAAACCAAACGGTTCATAACACTCCCCCTTGGACGAAATATCCGAACCCGATGCAACCAAGGATCTTTGTAATACGCTTGGGGATGCTGCCTCATTAAAACCTCACTAAAGAAAAGCCTAGTTGGACAAAAGCTTAGTGAGGAAAGAGTACATCACGTATTACTCCCCCTGATTTAGACATCCCTAAAAGTCCTTTAATTGACGCATGCCAATCTGGTACATCAGCTTCTTAAGCGTGGAAGAAGGGAGTGACTTCGTGAAAAGGTCGGCAGAGTTTTCACTTGAACGGACTTTGAGCACTTGAACTTCTCCGGCCTTCTGTAGGCCGTGAGTGAAAAAGAACTTGGGCAAAATGTGCTTCGTCCGGTCTCCCTTGATGTATCCGTCTTTCATTCCGCAGTCCCGCCTTATGTGCTGAGTCATCGATCTTAACCAAACACATTCACGGCTGGCTTCGTGGATTGCCAAAATCTCCGAATGATTTAATGAAGTGGCTGTGATGGTTTGCTTCATGGATTGCCATGAGATAGCTGTTCCTCCGTGAGTGAACACATATCCTGTCTGAGATCGTC
>OVBB01000812.1:0-18093 GCA_900406415.1 Isatis lusitanica
GGAATGTTTCTTATGGACCGTCACCAAATTACACCTAATCATGTAAATTGTCAAATGAGTTAAAGGCACATAAGAAAGGAACGCAAAAGGCGAAACAGGAAATGAACTCTCACCTTCCCAAAGGCATAAAAGCATAATCAACTCCATATCCGAACATACCAAAGAATGGCTATGTCCTTTGTGGTTTTCAAAGACTTAAACAATGCAGGTGGCAGTACAATAAGAGAAGAAAGAAAAGTTAGAAATTGAAGAGACTCATAGATGATTGATAAGTAAACGGTATCTGATCTTTTGGATAAATCACATCTATTCAACTAGCAACGCAGCAGCTTACGCCACATCATTGCCACATCAATATTGGATTGTTACATTAGGAACGAAACCATGGAACGAAGAGTTTGAGGGATTCGTCAGAGCCGCCTATCTTGCTTCTACCAGTGCGTACGTTTGAGTTCTGTCACAACAAAGAAAGAAAAAATATCAACAATGAGCAACAAATTTGGTTTTAGAACTTTCCACATTCAACACTTACCCTTTTGAAATATCTTAAACTAAAAAGGAAACAAACCTAGAAGACAAGACTTTATCGATCTCTTTACAGAAAAGAAAGAAACACACAAACTCACTTCTCTCTCTCAGCTGAAAAATAAATAAAATTTCAGTAATCGGTTTCGAGAGAATAGTCAAGCTACAGAGCAAGATGCGATCAGACTGAGAGAATATATCAATAATCAAAATGGAAACTCTAATAATATTGCAGTGGTGTATTTCAGAAAAAAAGAAGTAACTTTCTTATATAAAAATAGAAAAGAAATTGAAAACTTTGACAAAATTGTAGTATATTCCATAGAAAGAAAAATACTATAAACCATGATAAGGGGGAGAGAAAAAGTAAAAGTTTAGACGATGAAATCTATATATAAGCACAAGTGAATGAACTTTATTTCTCAATCAATTTCATTATCATCTTTCACAATTTAAAAATATTCATAAAGCTAACTAGATAGAGTATGGCTCAAAAAATCAATCTAGAATTGGGTTTAGCTTCATATCATCCATGGGTCATAAAGAAGAATTTAGACGATTATGATCTTTGTTATGATGGCGGTTAATTCTACCAAAACAAGAGATTAGAGATTTTATAATTCCGGATATGGAGCATGTTATGGTACAAAATGGAGATACTTTTTTCTTCTAAATAAAATGGAGATACTCTTTTTTTTTTGGGATTCTTGGTTTAATATTCTTAAGAACATTTTTAATTTGAAAAGTAACTTATGTTATTAAAACTTTGAAAACTAACTTTCTTATTGAATAAAAAGACATTTATGCCATCATTAATAAATTTCGAATTTGCTTAAAACTTATCCTAAAACAAAATATCTTAAGAATATTAATATTTTAGATATATGGAAAAAATTGTATTTAATAATAATAATCTATCTTTTGGACATAAACAAATTTAATAGATATACATATATCTGCTTATATTTTCTATATATATATATATATATATGACACCATGTTATCATCAACTAAGTGTTAAATATGTGTTGATATATAGAATACGTTTGGATTGAACAAAATAACAACTTGAATCCTTCCAATTAGAATTTTCGTCTTCTTATTTCGATAAGCTGATATGTATAATCTAACTAGAATTTTCTTAACTTAAGTAGGTTCTTATCTTTGTTTCTTTTTTTAAGATTACAATGTTGAGATTAATGTTACCATATTCGAGTTTAAAGAACTTTCATTCACGAACAAGAGTTGGAAGCAATTTTTTATGGAGCTTATGAAAATAAATATTACAAAAATGTTCGATAATCTAAGCATGCGGTGTAGCTCCTACAAATGTGAAATCATAATGTTGTAGTCAATTACATGCTAAACAACCGACCTTAGTATTAAAGTTGCAAGATATAAGAGAAAACAGGAAAACAGTCAAGTTTTTTCTGTTTCTTCAAATTGTTCATGTCTTTATAGTAAAAAATACGAAAATGTTTTATGTAGTTGATCAATTAAGGATAATTTAGTAATTTTAAATTTAAAGAAAGTTAGTTTTCAAACACTCAAATATAAGGGTTAGTTTTCAAAATGATTTAAATTAAGGTAATATTCAAACAAATTTCCTCTTTTTTTTTCTTCTTCTTCCAAGGGATACTCTTTTTTATTTTTTTAAGGGATACTCTTTTTTTCAAATTAAATGGGGACAATTTTTTTTCTTTATAATAAAATGGAGATATTCTTTTTTTTTTCTTAATAAAATGAGGATACCAAGATTTCATCCTTTTTAGGAGAATGTAAAAAATAAATCACATTTTTCAGGTCTCGGCGTTCGGGCTCGGTTTGGATTTTTTGGATTTTTGGGTTTTCGAGTTTAAAGGTATAAAATCCGCTCGGGTATTTTAAAATGTTGGTTCATTTATTTTACTTATTTTGAGTACTTCAGTTATTTTGGTGTAAAATTAATTTATATATTCAGATTTAATTATAATTATGGATGAATATATTATTAAATCTAAATATAATTAATATTTTAAGGTATATAATTGTATTTTGGGTATTTCAGGTATTCATTTGGTTTTCGGTTGGGTTTGGTTTCGGTTTCGTTTTTTTTGTTATGGAAATCTACGATCCGTTCGCATATTTTACCGGTTCAAGTTTAGGTTCGGTTACTCTTTTTCGGTTCAGATTTGGTTTTGGCATTTCAGATTCAGTGTTTTTTGCCCAAACCTATATATTTTTTTTACTGAAAACCCAAGTAGACGAAAGTTTGATCCTAATCGGTGTTGGAGCCAGGCTTGCTTGGAATTATTTGAGGATGTGGGTTATATCCGGTACGTTCCGGATCATCAGGTTGCATCTTCTTTGCATAATTTTTTCCTTAATAAAGAAAAATCCCTAATAATGTATGTATACTTAAATTACGGGTCTCACAAGAAGTGTTTGTGGATCTTTCAAGAGATCAATAGGAGAGTTTGATATTTGAACTGTTAGATTTCAAGAGTGAGTGATCTTTGGGAACAAATGCCAATTCTTGTTGCTTCCTTAACGATCTTGCTCATGAGCAAGATGTCGACGGTGCTTTGGACAAATACAAAACAAAGTTTTTTTGTGTGGTAAAAGTGGAAAACAAAGCTGACTCATGATTGAGAGTTAAAGGAAAAAACAGTATCAATCAATGCATTGCTTTTGTCATGCAATACCTCTCTATGTTCATCCATCTTGATCGTTTCCTTTTCTTTAACTTTGATATATAATAATCATAATTTTGTGGAATTTCCAGAGATTGTGGACATTGGAACGAGATGTACACATGATGAGAGTGTTTTTTTGTTCGGTATGAATTTAAAATTACAAGGAAACAGAAGAACGTCCCTGATTCATGTCCTCGCAATAAATTGGAAACGGAGAGAGACGAACACTAATAAAGCTAAAACGACATATAGTTCATGTACAAAGTAAAACACTTTTTTTTTTTTGTATTCCGATAAATAGTCTCTTACAACGTCCACAGAACTTCAGCTGTACAATTAGTACTATGATGGGCGACATTTTTATGCAAGAGGTCTCAATCTTCATCCTTGCTTTATGCATAGTCGCATGTATCGGTTGAACGATAGAGTAAAATAAAAATCCAAGACTTGTAACAAACTTTTTGAATAAAAGAAACCAGTAAAGATGAATTGGGCCACCATAATTTAAATCGAGGACGATTCACAATTTTTATTTTAGACAAGAAAGAGGAAATAAATAATTCTATCAGAAAGGAGACGTGTAGAGTCCCTGTCTCGATCAGAGAGTACTACAAGGAGATGCTATGTGGTCGACATGGAAGAAGAAGGAGACCACTAACTTGTATTTGGAGGACCATGGCTCAATCATGTTAGAGCATACACATAATGCAGGAGACAGCACTGAATTTCCTCCGTTGCCACAGCTGTCGCCAAAGGAGCTCACACCAATCTTAACCGGCGTCATAGATCCCGCCAAACCGCAAAGCCTTGACCATAGCCGTTTGCCACACCTCCAAGGAGAGATGAGAAGTTACACCCCTTGTTCAACGAACATGGAGGCATATGCAACACCGACCCTCCATCACAGCCCAAGCGAGCTGGAGATCAGCAAATGCGCCACCATTGCTGTTTGAGAACGACCAGAACCACTACGAGATCTCAAACCCGTCTTCCCGGAGCCACCACCAGAAGTAAAAGCAAACCCTAGATTTAAATCTCGACTGAGTGAAACCGCATCCACAAAAATGCCACTAAACCACCTCAACCCTCTCGTACTCTTCTGACGTCGAAGATGAAGTAAACGAAGCCAGAAAGAGGACCTCCGCAAAGAGATGTCAGCCCACTGTACCAACACGTCTGCCGATGACAGGTCGACCAAAAGGAACCACCACTGCATCTGTACCCAGCTGCCTAGCCATCAATAACAGCTGTAAGCCGTAAACCACCGCAAATGCCGCCGAATATAATCTGGGAGAAAACTCAACGGCAGGATAAAAACCACAACCAGGAAGAGAAGAACAACAAGAAAAGAGGACACGCCCTCACACGACGCAGACCGAGGCAGATAGAAAAGCTTTAGATTGAGTTGCAGAAAAAGATAGCCTTTGGGAGAGAAAGAAAGGGCACCTGTAAGACACACTCAACTAATTAATTCTCTTCTTCTTCTGCTTTTGTTTCTTCTTCTTCTCACAGATTTTTCTTCTCTTTTGTAGGCTTAATCAAAGAATCCAATTTCAACGGAACAGCCTTATATTTACACTCTGAGATGACATCTTCCCGCGATTTCTCAAATCCAAGCTTCTCAGCCTCGTCTCGACCTGCATTTAACTCTCACGATAGACAAAACCACAATGTTTAACCAAAAAAACATATATAAAAGTCTGAGGAGAAAATGCTCGCACAAAGCTATCCTACATTAGAGACATGAAGCTAACGCAGCTATGTTGTCGAATTCAATCAAAAGCTAAAGCAAGATCTCTCTACAGAAAGAATACAGACAGTAACATCAACTAAAGACAACGGTCACCAGCAGAAACACTAAATTGTTTGGTAATCCTACGGCCGGGATAATTAAGAAGTTGCTGTTTGCATAGAAATAGCTCTCTTCCAGTTCCAGCAGCTGCTGAAGTAGATGACGAGACAAGTAAGAGCAGGGAACTGGCGGTAAAAGTGGAAGAAGAGAGAGGTCAAACCAGGAACGAGTTATGGATCGGAGCATGGGAGCCGGAATGTCTCTTCTCCGGTGAAGAACTGAAAATTAAATAAAACCCAACGGCAGAGGAGTTTTCATTCAAGGTTTTTCTTGGAGGGGAATTAAATAAAGTAAATAAATTATCTTTTTTGATTTAGCTGCTAAATATAGTCAAAAATAGTTCCACATCGAAAGGAACAAGTTTTTCTTTCTTGTATATATAACGTTAGCTCACATTTATAAAACGTCTAGTTCAGTAACGGGAACTTGTAATCCGAGTGGAGACATAAAAATGACGGATCAATCGGGTCTTGATGTGTCGGCCCAATACAGGATTGGAGAACCGCAATCCTTGATTACCACCTTAGTGAATTGGGCCAACGTGTTTGCTCCAATTCTGCAAAAAAAATATTTCACAAGAGTTTTGTGAGAATTTGATTTTTTGAGCTGTTAGATTTCAAGAGTGAGTGGAGCTTTGGGAATAATGAATGCCAGTGTTTCTTGCTTCCTTAGCGATCTTCCTCGTGAGAAAGATGCTGATGGTGCTTTGGACAAGTGGAAAGCAAAGTTGACTCATGATTGAGAGAGTTAAGGATTGAGAGATTGACTTGCATTTTCCAAGGATAATGGGTTAAGTTGCAAAAATTGAGTGTATCTTGTTCGGTCCGTACTTAAATTACAAGGAAGCAGAAGAGCGTAAAATTGGAAAAAGGAGAGAGACGAACACTAAAATCTTGTGAATTTTTGAGAGACGCAAGAAATTGGAAAAGGAGAGAGTCGAACACTAACGGAGCTAACACGACATACAGTGAAAGACTTTTTCTTGCATGTAAATCAATACTCTTACAACGTCCACAGAACTTCAGCGGTACAATTATATTCTTACAATGTAATATATCTACAATACACAATTTTTTTTCGGAAAAGAGGAAATAAATAATGAAAATGCAATTTTTCATAAAAATAAAGTTAGACATTATTTTAGAAAATACGATATTAATGATCAGAAATGTAAACTCTAATAATCAAAACAAGTAACTTTCCTATAAACATAGAAAAATAATTGAAAACTTTGACAAAATCATAGTATACTTCATTAAAGAAAAATTACTACTTTTGTGTTCTATTTTGTTTGTTGTTTTAGTCTCTTTTCTTTGTTCCACTTTATCTGTTTTTCTACAAGTTTATATGCAAATATTATATTTATTTAAGGGAAAAATGCCAAAAAATACTTAAACGTTTTCATTTTGGCCAAAATATACCCCAACTACATAGCTGGCTAAATAACATCTGAACTTTTTGTTGATTGGCTAAACAAGTCACAAACTTTTCGTTGACTCGGCAAAAAAACACACAGTTATCTGATATAACAGAATTTGTCGTTCAGCCTAAAACGACGTCTAACACCTGAACTTTTTGTTGATTAGCCAAACAAGTCAGAAACTTTTCGTTGACTCAGCAAAAAAAAAACACTTAATTATCTGATATAACAGAATATGTCGTTAAGCCTAAAACGACGTCGTTTTGATTTATTGATCAAAAAATAAAATCTATAACACGGAAGGATTGAACTCAGGTGGGAGGTCATGGAGAAGGGGACGTCACCACTGAGCAAGTGGCATTCTTTTGTTATATGTTCAACCATAATTATACTTTAATGTATTATCTCTAATTTCATTAAAAATTCCAAATTAAAGCTCAAAAACTTTAGTTCTAAAATTAATAATTTATATTATCAAAATTTAAGATACAAAATAACATTTGTTAAAATAATTATGATGAGAAACTTATTTTGAATTAAAAATATATTAAGTAACTAAATAAAATTAATAATTTAAAGATTTTCTTATAACTAAAATAATAAGTTTCTTAACATAAAAACATATAATTCCTTTGGTTTTAGTATATATTTATTATTACTTTTAATTCTAGTATTGATTATTTTAGTATATATTTATTATTACTTTTAATTCTGAATTTTGAATTAAAAACTAATTTTGAATTAAAAATACATAAAAATAACTAAATTTATTAAAAAGTAATAAAATTAAAAGTAACAGTGTGTTTTTTGGACTTAACCGCAGATTCTGTTATATCAGATAACGGTGTGTTTTTTTTTTTGCTTAACGGCAGATTCTATTATTTGGCCAGCTTAAACAAGAAGTTAGAGATTATTTTTCGTTTATTCATTATATATATATATATCTTTAGTCA
Source organism: Isatis lusitanica (assembly GCA_900406415.1). Lineage (NCBI taxonomy): Eukaryota > Viridiplantae > Streptophyta > Magnoliopsida > Brassicales > Brassicaceae > Isatis > Isatis lusitanica. The sequence continues at coordinate 7,426 of OVBB01000812.1, forward strand.
TCACCAATTTAGTGAAAATTATGTTGGGATAAGCTTGAACTAACTTGAGAGTTAAGTTAGTATATTTAGGAGTCATTTAGATATGCATGTCTAATATTTAGGAGTTATCTAAACTATTTCAGAGTGTTATATAAGTAGCTACCAAAGTTGTGGCAGAACTTATCAGAGAATATTGAGTTTGAGAGATTGAGGTTTTGAGAGAGTTTCCTTGATCTCAATAAAAGAGAGTCAATCTTTTACTCTGTTCGTAAGTTGATACTCGAGATTTGGTATCAGAGCGCCATTAAGATCGTGGTACTATGGATGATACACAAGAATTGGTGGAGGTGAAAGCCAAAACGGGGGAGACGAGCTCGATCAAGATTCCTATGCTAACAAGCTCCAACTACACAGTTTGGGCTCTGCGCATAAGAATTGCTCTCAAGGTACATAAAATGTGGGAAACAATCGATCCAAGCAGCCCTCGTGAAGACAAAAACAATTTGGTGATTGCCTTGTTGTTTCAGTCAATTCCGGAAGCTTTTACGGTACAACTAGGTGATCTCCAAACATCGAAAGCAGTGTGGGATGTGATAAAGGCTAGACATGTGGGAGCTGATAGGGTGAAAGAGGCACGACTACAGACTTTGATGTCTGAGTTTGATCGTCTCAAGATGAAAGACTAAGAAATAATTGAAGTGTTTGTGGGCATGCTCTCAGAGATTACTTCAAAGTCGGCTTCACTTGGAGAAATTATTGATGAACAAAAGCTGGTGAAGAAGTTTCTGAAGTGCTTACCTCGGAAACGTTTCATTCATATTGTTTCAGCTTTGGAACAAGTTCTAGACCTGAAAACGACTAGCTTTGAGGATATAGTCGGAGGACTAAAAACGTATGAAGAGAGGATTAATGAGGAGGAGGAAAAACTCCAAGATAAGCTTATGTAAGCAAACATGGATTCCCAAAGTGTTTCTGGGAATTACAGAGGACGAGGAAGAGGTGGCCGTTCCTACGGAAGAGGAAGAGGTCGCGGACAAGGAAGAGATGGTCGAGACTATGACACATCTTATATCACTTGCTTCCGCTGCGATAAGCAAGGTCACTATGCATCCAATTGTCCTGATAGATTGTTGAAAGTTCAAGAATTAATGGAAGAGAAGGAAAAAAACACTACTCATGACACAGAAAAATTACTGATGCACGAAGTGATCTTTCTTAATGAAGAGAAGGTACAACCAACAATGTTTGAGACTCATCTAGATACACGCAATGTCTGGTATCTAGACAACGGGGCCAGTAACCACATGAGTGGTAACAGATCCTTCTTCTTCGAGGTTAATGAAGCAATTTCTGGCAAGGTACGTTTTGGTGATGATTCGCGTGTCGACATCAAAGGAAAAGGATCTGTTCGATTTCTGCTTGACAATGGAGAAAGAAAGACCCTTGATAATGTTTACTTTATTTCGGAATTAAAAAGTAACATTCACATCCTCGGTCAAGCAACAAAGGCAGGGTGTGAGGTCATAATGAAAGGTACTCTCCTGAAGCTGTTTGATCGAAGTGGGAAGTTGCTTGTTACAACTACATGATCCACAAATCGTCTGTACAAGGTAATAATGGAGGTTGATACCATCAAATGCTTACAGATGGAAGAGGTTGGAGAATCAGCTAAATGGCCCGCACGTCCGGGACACGTTAACTTGGAGACCATGAAGCTGATGATTGGCAATGAGCTTGTGCAAGGTATACCTAATATACCGATACAAAAGAAGATCTGTACGTCTTGCTTGCTCGGGAAACAGACGTGTGTGGCTTTCCCAAAGGCGACTTCGTATAGAGCTTCTCGAGTTCTAGAATTATTACATGGAGATCTTTGTGGACCAATCTCACCATCAACACCAGGTTGTAAGCGGTATGTTTTCGTGGTTATTGATGATCATACACGCTACATTTGGACCATACTTCTGCGAGAAAAGAGTGAAGCGTTTGAAAAGTTTAAAAGCCTCAAATCTGTTGTGGAGAAAGAAGCAAAAGCCTAAATTAAAACGTTTCGTACGGACAGAGGCAGAGAATTCATGTCTCGAGAATTTCAAGTGTTTTGTGAGAAAGCTGGAATCATCAGGAACTTCACTGCACCATACTCCCCTCAGCAAAACGGTGTGGTTGAAAGAAGAAACAGAACTCCTCTTGAGATGACAAGAAGCATATTGAAACACAAAGAATTGCAAAAAATTTTGTGGGGAGAAGCTGTGAGGCATGCCACTTACTTGATCAACAGGATCTCCACAAGATCGCTGGAGAGGAATCGGACACCATACGAGCTCTACAAAGGTACTAAACCAAACATTGAGCATCTTCGTATTTTCGGTTGTATCAGTTATGCACGAACAGAGTCTGTAGGGAGAAAGAAGTTGGATGATAGAACACGTATGATGGTGCACCTCGGGACAGAACCAGGGTCTAAAGCTCATCGACTGTTTGACCCTGTGAATCAAAAGATTATTGTTAGTCGAGACGTAATCTTTGACGAGGATAAAGCTTGGAAGTGGTCTGATCCCGAGAAATAAAGTCAGAGCAGCTCCGGTGAGTTCGTGATTCAGGCAACAATGGTATAGTAGCAGAAGAGGAAGAGAACGAAGTTCAAAATTGCCCTGAGATGAACAACACTGATTCGGAGAACGAAGAAGGAGAAGACACACAATCGTCTCTGAGGCACTCCACCAGGATACAACGAAGACTCGAGTACCTAAGTGATTACGTGTGTCTTGCCGAGGCAGAAGGAGAACGTCTCCTACTTGTGTTAGATGACGAGCCATGGGATTTTGAGCAGGCTAAGGAATCATAACACTGGATAACAGCATGTGAGGATGAGATCGGTTCGATAGTCAAAAACAATATGTGGACTCTATGCGACTTACCAAAAGAAGCTAAGGCAATCGGATTAAAGTGGGTTTTCAAAACCAAATGTAACCCCGACGGAAGCATCATAAAGGCCCTGTTCTTTTTAGGAACACTGCGGCCAGCGGCAGCGACAACAAAATACACGTTGATGGAGGAAAAGAAGAGACGCAGCTGCCGTTAAAACAGTCGCCGATCAATTGCCGGAGATGCAAACAGAGAGACGCAGCTGCCGCTAAGAATTTCAGTGTCTGTATTACTCCTCCAATCTGCCGCAGCGTCTATAAAAACTGTTTCCATATGCTTTGTTTAAGGTGGTGATATGTTGAATTTACGGTCGCTGCCGCCGGACGCTGCTTTCGTTAAAAAGAACAGGGCCAAAGTATAAAGCAAGGTTAGTTGTGAAGGGCTATGTACAAAGACAAGGAATTGACTTCGATGAGGTATTTGCTCCGGTAGCTCGTATCGAAACTATCCGATTGATTCCTGCATTGGCATCCTCGAATGCATGGGAAGTGCACCATCTAGATGTAAAAACTGTGTTTTTGCATGGAGAACTGAAGGAAGAAGTGTATGTCACACAGCCACAGGGATTCGAGGTCAATGGACGAGAGGGTAAGGTGTACAAATTAAGCAATGCGCTCTACGGGCTCAAACAGGCCCTTAGAGCTTGGAATGAGAAGCTCAACGCGATTATCAAGGACTTAAGGTTCAGTAAATGTTCCAAGGAGCCATCTCTATTTCGGAAGGAGAAAGGTGGAGATCTTTTCATTGTTTGTGTGTACGTCGATGATCTTTTGGTTACAGGATCGAGTCCTGCAATGATCAACACGTTTAAGACAGAGATGGCAACAAGGTTCGAGATGAGCGACCTTGGCAAGCTCACTTACTATCTCGGTATTGTGGTTTCCAACACGAGAGTGCAATAACTCTGAAGCAGGAAAGATATTCAGAGAAGATTCTTGAAGAAGGAGGAATGAAAGAGTGTAATACCACTCAGGTGCCTATGGATCAAAACGTGAAGATGTCAAAGGGCACAACTGAGAGTGCATTGATGCGACAGAGTACAAAAGGAGCATTGGTTGCCTATGGTATCTGATTCATACGAGACCGGAACCAAGGACATCTCATGGAGCAGCTTTGAAACAGATACTGCGATATCTGCAAGGTACTCTGTCTTTTGGTCTCACATTTGGTCGTGCAAGTGAAGCAGGATTGATAGGCTACAGCGATAGCAGTCACAATGTTGACGCAGACGACGAAAAGAGCACAACGGGTCAACAATTTCCACTTTGGTGACTGTCCTATTACCTGGTGTTCTCAGAAGCAAGAGATGGTGGCTCTGTCTTCGTGTGAGGCCAAGTTCATGGCGGCAACGGAGGCAGCGAAGAAAGCAATCTGGTTGCAAGAACTCTTCGTCGAGATTATGGACGAAGATTGTACAAGAGTACCAATCCTTGTGGACAACAAATCGACAATTGCACTAACCAAGAACCCTGTGTTTCATGGCCGCAGCAAGCATATTCATAGGAGATACCACTTCATCCGTGAGTGTGTAGAGAATGAGCAAGTGGAGGTTGAGCATGTTCCAGGAAGTAAGCAGAAGGCTGATATTCTTACAAAGACACTTGGAAGAATCAAGTTCAGAGAAATGAGAGACTTGATTGGAGTTCAAGATGTTCAGAAGACTGAGTTCAAGCTTAAGGAGGACACTGTTGGGATAAGCTTGAACTAACTTGAGAGTTAAGCTAGTATATTTAGGAGTTATTTAGATATACATGTCTAATATTTAGGAGTTATCTAAATATTTGTTTAGGAATTATCTAAACTATTTCAGAGTGTTATATAAGTAGCTACCAAAGTTGTGGTAGAACTTATCAGAGAATATTGAGTTTGAGAGATTGAGGTTTTGAGAGAGTTTCATTGATCTTAATAAAAGAGAGTCATTCTTTTACTCTGTTCGTAAGTTGATACTCGAGAAATTCGACAGATTGTGAAATATCGAAACAAGATATACACAGGAAAATAGTTTTTCTTTTGGTGTGTTTACTTCAAAATTCAAATTACAAGAAACCAGAAGATCATTGTTGATTCATGTCCTCACATGAAAATAGAAAAGGATAGCACTGATGAAGGCTAAAAGACATATGGTTCATGTTCAGAGTGAAAGAACTTATTCTTCATCCTCTTCGAGAGATGAAGTGTAGACAAAGTACAAAGTCCAGATCAAACCAAACACTCCAAAAAGAATCCAACCCAAGCCAAGAGGTTGTTGCTATGCGGTCAACATGGAAAAAGAAGGAGACCATTAACTTCTATTTGCAGGAAAATGGCTCAATCATGTTAGGGCATACACATGATGCACGAGACAGCACTTGTATGATTATATGGAACCACAACAAAATTCTATTACAACCGCAAGTGCAAGACCAATGAGTCTTTAACACCAAGTAAACCACAAGTTCTAATGTGTTTTTAGCTCCTATTGTGTCCAGATTTTGCTTTGTTCCTCTTTTCTACGCATTAAACATTATTCAAAAAGATACCTCAAATTTTTTAGAACCATTTATATGATGACCAGACCAGTTTTCAGATAGTTCAAGCAAGAGAAAGGCAGACGCAGTATTTAGTCCACTTCTAAAGAAGTATTCATGAGATTGTTCTTGATTTTGTCTCTATCTCTCCCCTCTGACCTCATCCCTCTGCATACCACCAGAGAAACGTTAGCCATGGAACTTCACAAGCAAACATCAGCCCGTTCCTCTCATTCTCCATTAAACCCTTTTTATAGGCTTTACCAACTTTCCTCACATACTTCCCCATTGTAACACCTTCTTCTGATCTGTCTATATCTGAGATGTCTGCATCAGAGTGAAGGTTCACCACCAGAGTTCCATGCTCATGGTGAAGTCTCTCGCTCAGAGCTTTCATGAACAGAGAATTCGAATCCCACAGACTATGAGGAAAGATGTCTGCTCCATAATAAGTTTCCATGAAGATCATGTCATAAGTATTGTTTTGGTTCTTGAAAATGAACTCCTTAGCTTCTGACTCGTAGAGGAAGAGTCTCTTGTGGATGCCTCGCCACATCACTTGGTCGATAATGTCAGGAGTTGGTAAAGCACGTTTGCCGGTTGCTGTCGACAGAAAATGCAGGGAAGCCCATTGCCCGAACTGATTCTGATATAACTAATGGATCGATTTCAACTGGGCTCGACTGGTTCACCCCCAGAGGTTGCGACTGCGGTTGCGGAAGTTTTTGGAAGCAGGCGATTGCGGTTATTAGCATTAATGAGCGTTTTGTACGACTGGTATAGCGGTTGAAAACTGTTGCGTTTGCGGAACATTTTTGACTAATCAACAGCGGGAGTAATAGCGGTTTGATATTAAAATAATAAAATACATAAAATATATCATTTATATAAAAAACATAAATTATATATAAAAATATGTAAACTATTAAAGACCAAAAACTAAATCATATAATAAATAGTTAAATAAATATTTTTAAGAGTCTAAAACAATTTTCTGTATAATAACATAATTGTATAGACATATATATATTTAACTAATATGTATATATTAAACATTATCAAATGAAAAATAAAATATAAAGTTTTAAAAGGTTTGATTTTTTATAAAATATATATAGTTACATATATAAATTTTAGTTGATAAATGATATATATATTAAGAATAAAAATTTAATATAAAAATTATTGATACGAAAAAATAAAAAATATTCTTAACTTTTTCTAATTTTTATAAAATTTTTTATTTTTTATTCTTTTTTAACCACACGCCACCATCCGCAACCGCAAACGTGCTGAATGCAGCTTTTGGACTTTAGCGGTATAAAGCGGTTTAAAACGATACAAAACGTTTATTATAATTGTTAATAAATGCCGCCAACCGCTGTCACCCGCTACATTTGCGTTTGCAGGTGATAGTGGGTGAACCAATCAACACATGTGTCAACAACAGAACCTAGAAGACGGATCAATAACAATAACACCACTCACATCAATGAACATAGAGAAGGAAAACTATAGAAAATAAGAATATAAGTACATTGAAAAGTTCTTACCAAGAATGTGATTAGCTAAAACAAGGGTAAGCTTCATCCACCGTGACCGATGCATATGATGTGCATTTGTTTCTTCCCAATAGGTGCACTCCTCATAACATATTTTCTACGCACAACAAATACTAAAAGACATACCTCAAATGTAATATACACGACTGTAACGCTCCTCTATTTTATTTTATTTTTGAATTATTTTTTGTAAAGCATATTTAGTTCCTATCTATGTTCATGTTCATAATCTTGTTGTCTCCAGGTAAAATATGAACCTCGTAGTATGAAGCCCGGTGAGATATTATCTTCAGATAAAATATCTCTCACAAAATCAGTTATTGCATCCACACAATCTTCCGCCAGATTGAAATCTGTCTTTATAGTCATCAACTTGGTTGCAGCTGATAGAGGTGATATTCCATCTCTACATCTTTTGTATAAAGGTTGCTTAGATGCATTAAACATATCAAAAAATCTTATAGCTTCTAAATTAGGTTCTTCTATTCTACCACCATCCTCGACATACGATGCTATAGTTTCACGAAACATATCATTCACCATCTGAACAATACTTATGTTTACATCTACTTCCGATGTTGGTTCCTCTAACCTATCTGAAATACTATTTACCCTATTTGAAGTGCTACCATAATATTGCACCATTAAATCAGTTTCTCCGTGTGCCAAATCTTATAATCAGGCCTAAATCCGCTTCTAAATAAATGATTCCATACTTCCCTAACAAATATTAATCTACAATTTCGACATTTAGTACAAAGCCAATACATTTTACCGTATTCTGATGTCATGCTATTGTTTGATGCAAACGTCATGAACTCCTCAACACCTTGTTTGAATTCAACCGTCAGTTGACCCGTCGCTGGATCTTCCCTAGGTTTATCCATCCATGATCGAAAATAATTATAAGGATTTGAATAACACATTTTGTTTGCTTTCGTCTTTTTTTATGTTGTGATTTGTGAATGGGGGATGAGCTATTTATAATAGATTTGTAACGAATTTCCGACAGATTCCCGACGGAAATTGAAATTTCAAACGACTCTAAAACGGCTATATTAACTGACATATTTCTTCAGCTATGCGTCGGATATTCGGTGCACTTTCTAATCCCCGGTGGATTCCTAATGAAAAAAAAAAAAAGCGATTTTTATTTTTCTGTCGGAAATTTGTCGGGAACGTCTGAGATTTTCCCAATGAATTCCCGACGGATAATAAAAATGCTAAAAACAATAAAATGGCTAATTTAACGTCTATATTAATGGATACATATTCTCGGATTTTCCTCAGGAATTTGTCGCCAATTCCCGATGAACCTATTTCCTCATGAATTCGTCGGGAATTACCGACCAATTACTGATGAGTATAAAAAACTATCGATTCTCTTTTCTCGTCGGTAATGTGTCGGGAATTCTCAACAGTTTTCCGACTACCGTTGTTTTGTTGGGAAATACCAACAGATTTCCAACGAGTTGTCGTGTTCTTGGGATTCCGTCGGGAATCGGTTTGGATATTCCGACGACCTTTGTCGCCGTCGAAAAGTCGTTGGAAACAATGATGTTTTCTTGTAGTGATAGTTGATATTTGAAAATTTTGATTTAAAAAATAACTTTTTTATCCAAACACAAACAATATAACTCATATAATTATTATAAGGGAATAAAACTAGACTAGCTCTGAAATTAATGTTAATTACTAGAATGATTCTAATTATAGTTTAATTATTGACTTAAAAGTTGATGACTATTTATGCCTATAATACCCTCACTAGCTTTGATGACAGATTTTTAGATTTTCAGAAGACTTTTTTCGGTGACAGATTTTTGTTCCACATACTTTTTAAAATGTGTGTCGTACGAAGTAACAGATTTATTGGTAATGACAGATTTTTACGACATATTTATTTGAGTAAACAAGTTTGTCCACAAAATCTATCGTATGAAGTAGCAGATTTTCTGGGAATGACAGATTTTTGCGATAGATTTATTTGAGTAAACAGGTTTGTCCACAAAAACTGTCGTATGAAATAGCAGGTTTTTTGGAATGACAGATTTTTGCGACAGATTTGTCCACAAAATCTGTCTAATGAAGTAGCAGATTTATTAGGGATGACATATTTTTACGACATATTAATTTGAGTAAACAGATTTGTCCACAAAATCTGTCGAATGAAGTGGTAGATTTATTAAAATGATAGATTTTTTCAACAAAATTTTGAGACATGAAACTGGTTTTTTCTATAACAAGTTTATAAAAAATTCTATGATACCATTACAGGAGGCTTTTGTAATTTTTATAATTTATTTAATTTTTATAGTCTTTCTTAAATTATAATTTCTTATAAATGTTTATCATTTTTAGTAAATGTTTTTTTGTTTTTAAAACAAATCAGTTTTAAAACCCAATTTCAATGTTCAATTTAATAGTTTTAAAAAAGTAAATTACTAAATTATTGAAATGACATGTTTGTAATTACTAATACTAGTAGAGCTGCTAACCCCGCGCATGCGCGAAGTGTTGTTCCATTGATTATATATTTATTTTCTTCGAATTATATTTAGTTCAAAATTTACGCAATGCAGAATATTTTTATATTTATTTGTCCGTTTATTTTTAGGAATAATTATACATATATTCGAGTAAAATCCCCACTTGAACATAATATTTGAAAAGCAAAGCGGAATATTAACCAAATAAATTAAAAGAATCTGTTTAGGGTTTTTAAGAAAGGAAGGCATTGCAAACGCTTGATTCCTTGTTTTTTGTCTTCTGCTCGGCGATTGTCTTTGGTTTCATTGAAATTCTTGTGGGAATTGTGTAATTTATCAATAAAAACATGTATGTTTTATGTTTTATGTTTCTTGCGTTTAAATGTTATTTTTGTAATGTAATAACTCTATACTTTCCTTTGCATTTTTGTACTCATAGGTTACACGTCATTCTTTTGTGTCGATAGTTCCTTATCGTAATTTGTAGGTCAGGATTTATAGTTAAGAAGAATTATTTGGTTAATTTATGATAAGTAAATATATTATGGATTTACATGCATACTTATCTCTTACTTATTTAGTGAGAGATAGGAAGAGTGCACGAGAGAGAATATGGGTTTTGTTATGTTTTTTCAAAATATGGGGTTTACTGTGTGTAAACTTCCATTTTATTTTTAATATTTTTTTAGAGTAGACAATTTTATTTTTTAGTGACTGAAGTGTTGTCTTTCCTTTTTGTATGTGGGATGTATTTTTCTTTTATTTTTTTTGTTCATATTACCTTAAAGTATATTATATTACCTTAGAGAATATCATGTCGTGTTCGGAAACATTGGTGATAGTATTTAATTTGTTTTCATTTATTCTCGTAAAATATGGATTAGTCGGCAACAGCAAAACAAAATTTACTGGTGGGTTACAGTGATCTGTGAAAACCATTAAGAAAAGATATGTGAAACCCAAATCCTCTCATTGTTAAAACTGTTGGGTTACCTAGTACGGATCGTAGATGCAGTTGGAGAAGCTTTGTGTATGGTGTAACTCTCCAAGACACAACCGATGATCAAAGTTTGTTACCTTGATATGGCATCAATTACAAGTTTTGATGCAGAAAGGTTTAAAGCTATCGACGTGACACAAGAGCAAAATGTTAAGGGTTTGTATAAAAATAAAAAGAGAAGACTTGATGTCTGTACATGTCAAACT
>OVBB01000813.1:0-17943 GCA_900406415.1 Isatis lusitanica
CTTTTCGGTTAACCACCCCGAAAGAACTCCAGAGTAAAGCGTGCTTGAGCTAGAGTAGTGGAAGGATGACAACGACAGTCAGAGCAATCCAACTCCCTGTAATAACAACGGAAACAAAGAATGGCATGGAGTTCTCGGTGGATGACCACCCGGGAATTTACGACCCGGAAGATGACAAAAACACCCTGCCGGTCAGCACGATTGTCGCCGGAACGACGATCGCTCGAACGACCGGAGCAAAAGACACGAAAGAAGACGTGACGACTACGGCCGAGCTGAAGATCATGATGGCCGCAGCCCCGGAGCGACAAGACCAACGAGATAAAACGACGGCTCGACCGCCACAAACAGTCCAAGACGAAAACCGAACAAGGAACATCCCCCCGAGAGAAGACTTATGACGAAATTGCAGGATCATCAAAGAGAGACCTCTTGGCATTCGGTCCGACGGATGAACTAGAATCTGTACAGGCTTCTCAAGACGAATCTAAGCATATTTTTCCGGCCAAAGACGTCCATCAGGCTAGAACGTCGAGAGAGACCCAGCTGGACCACACCTTCGTGGGCCGACCCAAACCGTTCTTCCCGACCGTCGGTCTCGACTCGGGAAACGTCCTGCCATTCACGAGAAGACTTCACGCTGTTCCGGACATCTAAAAACATCGAGGAGTTTACTTAAAAAAAAGACGAAGTCAAGGCCTTAATTGGGGAAAAACGGACCAAGAGGCCAAAAAGACAAGCTGGGCCAAATCAAGACAAACGGGCCCGATTGGAAGGAAGGAAGGCGAATCGGCGGCGGCCCATTAGGTTTAATTGGCGGCTGGGAAGGGACTTTTAACAACGTCCCACATTGCTTAGATCAGTCTTCGAGACCCTAGACTCTCTAGTATATATAGAGACTCGTGTGCTCACTTTTAAGACACACAAAAAAAGTGCAAGAGCTTTTGTGATTTAAGACATTAAGCATTCACAGATATTCTTGTACTTGAGATAAATATTCTAATAAAATATTCTTTCTCATCTTTATACAGTTTTGCCCTTTAGTTCCTTTAAAGTAGAATTTTCGGAGCCCCGCGAATATATAAATTTCGACAGTGTGAGTTTCGGCTCTCACATTCATTCAATTAATAAAAAGTTAATAATTGCTATTATATATACGTATAAATTTTGACAATTAAATTCCTTAATACCAGATTAATAGTCCGCTATGTACGTCAATGAAAACATAATAATATTGATAATATACGAAAAGAGAGTTTGTGGCAAATTTCAGTTTGTTAAATAGTGTTACATCTCCATTACTATTCGATAAAAACCCCAAAATTGACTTCTTTAATATTAGGTTAACCGTCCACTATATAAGAATATTAAAATCATTTATTATATTGTATACGTATGCAGATATATTGTTATGGTAAATAGAGATATTTATTTTACAAATATGAACGATATAATAAATATGTAACCTGTACTGTTTTGCAGAAAGTATAATATGTAAAGATGTTTATTGTTTTCTTTTATATACATATACATATAAAGATTAGATAGTGTTGAAATTATAGTATTATGCAATTGTAATATCTGTCAAATTTTAATCCATATCTTTAAATTAAAATGAAAAAAAATTTGTAAAATATTAAAATAGTATGTTTGATACAAAACAAACTATAGAAAGTAGAGTAACATCTATCTAATATAAATACAGATAGGAAAGAAAGAGATGAATCGGACTAACATGTTTAAAGTAGAGTAACATATTTCTACATTATCTTAGTCGGAGTCATCTTCTACATTTACTTTATCACTCGCACGAAACCTAGGAAATGACAAACAAATATGTTTTGAACAGGTCTATATTTACATTGAAAACATAGTAACAGGAAGAGAAATTCAAAAATAGTATTACAATCTTTTTAGATCAGTTGATTCGGGTAAACACGGGTCGAAAATGATGTCAGATAAGGAACAATTAGAGTAACATCGATAACGTCATGGGAAAAGAAATTAAGGTCATAAACATGATACGATTATGAAATTATGATCAGTTATTTAAAAAGTTTGAAAACTCACCCATCATGTTTATCATACTGAAGAACCTTAAAACAACAGTGGTTACTTCATTCTTCCGATATAGATTTTTTTCAGTAAACACGAAATTTAAGAGCCATATACTTATGTGCCATGCATTCGAGTTCCTTCCCGCTGTATATTATATATAGTTAGAGTAAAAATAACTTGACCGGAAAATATAAATATATGTTTCTTCCAAAATGACTTACTTGATGTCTCTGTTGGTGAAAAACAAATGTGGTGAAATTGGGTTGCTCTGATCAAGTTTGGCAACCTTCACTATAACCCCTATAAGATCAAATTTTATTCAACAAACATGAAAACATAATTCATTAAATATTTCTTCAACTAAATATGATATATAATATTTTAGTTTGAATTATTAATATATCTGTAATTACTTGCGTTGCATCTCCTATAAGCAGAACCATCTGCAACTTTTTCATAAGGAGTAAACAAAAACTCTGACCACTCTTGCTTTGAATCAGTTAACATTGGAGCCGTTTTCTCAGTGAGGCATATACGGAGATGAATATTTGTGAAGCGGTCTAACCAAGAAGTCTCTTCGACTTCAAAATTACTGATGCAGAAATGAGTACATTCTTTCAAATATTCTTCAAATTGTTTCTCCAGACGCTTCTCAATTAAGCTCTGGACTGTGTTGCCCTATCAATATGAAATTATGAGATATTATTTGAAACGATATACAAAATCGGAAAGAATGAATAATATCAGATGGTTATTTTAAAAAACTAACTTTGAAGTCTCATAGAACCTGTTGTCGACCTCGTGAAATATGATGTTGGGGCTCCTTGTAGTCTCGCATAAAAAGAACAAATAGATAGTCACTAACATATTTTGAGGCTCTTAGATCGGAAAAGTCTGTAACTTTTTTCGATGTTTATTCATCATGATGAAATAAATAGAAAGGGAATAAAATTAAGGATGTCTAAGAAAAAGTTATGGTTGTGAAGATATGAGAACTGAAAATGAAAGGGTATTAAGATGGGGACACGAAAGTTTTTATTGTTTGTTTAAATAAAAAAGAGTTTTCAAATTTAATTAATATCAAAGCAGTTATTATATATAGACTGTCACATGCATTTTATTAAATAATATTAGTGATCTTCTCTCACGGTTAAAATCAAGAAAATATATCTGACTGTTTATATAAGGAAAGTAATATTATAGTACAATTTAATTAAATACTCGTTGCACTGATCTTTAATAGGTACGCTCTCCTTTTCAAAATATATGTTGATTATAAGAACTGCACAAGAATTTAGGTGAAAGTAAATATAATTCAACTAATCCTAGATGAAGATGTTCAACTTTTATATCAATGTATAGTATAAACTGGCTAGCAGGTCAGGAACTTCCAAACAGTGTAGTAACAATACATTAAGATTAAAACATAACAATTATAAATCTTCAGTTGTATATAACTATTTTCAACATTGGTTGCATGTAAGCAGTGAAAATAAACAAAATAATGAGATTTTCGCACTGATAGAAAGCGCTTTTCTATTTATGATTCGATAGGTGGAGTAATATATTGAATATTATTTAGATAATTAGTCAAGAAGTGCTCTTAGTGGTTGTAATCATATCATGCAGTTTTCTTCTACTGAAACGACGTCTATCAACACGTTTCTTTATAAAAAATTTGTAACATCTCAATTCTTGGTATATATATGGAAACATATGTGGGAGATGTTAAAAGAATTGATTTGGCTACCTATGTCACTAAAGTGCACTTACCTTTTCGGTTAACCACCCTGAAAGAACTACAGAGTTAAGTGTGCTTGAGCTGGAGTAGTGGAAGGATGAGTGACCTACCGGGAAGTGATTTGCGGTATCGTGTGAGTGAGGCCAAAACACAAGGAACGGTCATGTGGTGATTGCATGGACAGTATATCATGACTTTTGAGCTTTCCAAAAATAACGCACCGACCGCGGACAGGGGTGGGCCCAATGGGCCTAATGAGACGACATGTGGGCCTAGTGAGAGGCTCAATGTGCCTAATGAAAGGACATGTGGGCTCACTGGTAGGGGCGGTTGGGGCGTTATAAGTGGTATCAGAGCTGGTTAGTCGTCCCAGTGCTGACCTGGGAGGCCTTCTGGGACTGGTCGTGGTGTGCAACGAGGACGTTGCACTCTGAGTGGGGGTGAATTATAAAATCCTGATTCCTGGTATATATGGAAACATATTTGAGATAGGTTAAAAGAATTGATTTGGCTACCTATGTCACCAAAGTGCACTTACCTTTTCGGTTAACCACCCCAAAAGAACTCCAAAGTAAAGCGTGCTTGAGCTGGAGTAGTGGAAGGATGGGTGACCTACCGGGAAGTGATTCGCGGTATCGTGTGAGTGAGGCCAAAACACAAGAAACGGTCATGTGGTGATTGCAGGGACAGTATATCATGACTTTCGAGCTTTCCAAAAATAACACACCGACCGTCGGACAGGGGTGGGTCCAATGGACCTAGTGAGAGGACATGTGGGCCTAGTGAGAGGACATGTGGGCCTAGTGAGAGGCCCAATGGGCCTAATGAGAGGACATGTGGGCTTACTGGTAGAGGCAGTTGGGGCGTTATAAAATTGAAATAAATTACTTGATGTAAAAAGAAAATATATTATTTACCTGGCAGAAGTAATTATGACTTTTTTTTTATGGGAACTGTGATACGGAGAAGAGATTTTTGTAGAGAAAATTCTCATTTGAGATTCTAAAAGCTTCGTTCGTCTTCTTAGTTTTCTCAGGTTGCCCAAACAAAAATTTCTCTTCGGTTTTTTAAATCAAATCTCGAAGTTTTTTAAAATACATCTTAATTTTACAATGGAAAACAGAATACTAAGAGATGGTAGGGAGCATCGAATAGTAAGAGATGCCGTAAGGGAACTCAGGCCTGTGGGAGATGACTTGGGCAATATGTGTGAAAATCCTTAGATTATGGTCTGAGTTGACCCAAAACGGTGAAACATGCATCAGACTGGTGGTGTGTGATAAAGAGGTAAACTAATTGTGATAATTAGCCATCTCAGCACTTTATGTTTGTATAATATCCATAAGTATATAATGGTTAGATTGTCTTCATGGTAGCACAACCAAGTATAGTGGTATTTATAGACATAGTATTGTCAAGTTCAATTTATGCAAACTTATGTTGAGAGATTGATACTAAAAGTTTGTTTAAAATAATATATACAACATTCGATGTACTCTTAAATTATTATGCTTCTGTCCACAGGGTTATAGAATTAGTGGTACGATACCACCAGAATTTGTGGAGCGTTTCTAGGATAGTTTGGTTGAGGGAGAGTGGAGGTTTATCCAGACTTTGGTTTTGGAACCTAACTACAGGGTACCTAAACTATCTAATCATAGATTCGAGTTTGTTTTCAATAAGACAACCCAAGTAAGGTTCATCAGTCCAATCCCGACTTGCTTTTTCCTAAACCATCCAAAATTTGAGGACATGTTAAACGACAGAGTGCAGCTTTCAGTACTTACTGGTGAGTTGAGATTTGATTTTATATGGACAACATGTTACACCATCTCTCCAATGATTAAAGCTCATTATGTTTGTAACACCATACACTATATTCTTTTCGAGAACAAATGTAATTGGATTTGTATCTGCTGTTGGACATCTAAGAATTGAACGACCGGCTATGAGGAACGAAGAGCCATATACATTGTCCTTCCTGCTGACAGATGAGAGGTAAGTAAAATATTAAGTTCAACACTCCATAACATAATTTTTCTTATTGTTAAGAAATACAAACACACAGATAAATTGGAAATGTAAAATACAAGGATGAAGTGATCGAATGCACAGCATATGGATCTATTGCTAGAATGTTCCACGATCAATGGAATATGGAGACAGTGCGTAAAATGGTGTGTGTTCTAAGGTTGTGGACATTGGAGAAAAAAATTGGTACAAAACAATTTATGCTCAAATTTCCTCTAATTATTGTTCAATTTCAAATACAATTGAAAATAAGCAACACCGACTATAATATCCTCAAATTATTGTTTCAAGTTATAGGAACTGAGTACACAAAGACAGTTTGTGAATCGGCATTAGGTTGCTCACAGTTCATGCTCAATCCATGGATCCGAGAAGCGATAGCATTCAGGGGAAGGTAAATATTTTTTTAACTTATATGATATTACACAAACCCATAGTATCACATTAATACTTTGAGTCTATATTTGGTTACAGAGTCATGACAATGACGGACCGTGGGAGTGTTATAGATCCTTAGATAGAAATACTCTCCAAGGCTAGAGAGAACATTTTCAGATATATATGGCGTCAATATCTTAATTATGAATCTTTTTGGTTCTTAGTATCAATTTTCAAACATATATGGATTGTTAATAGTGTGTATGTTGGTTTTTATGGGACCAACAGTGAAGTTTATTAATCGCTTCGTGTACTTGTTAACCACAAAATTTTTGTGGATATTAGAAAACGATTCAATATAATTTCATAGATCAAGCACTCTGAAAAAGAATTATACATTATAAATCGCAGTTGTAGGAAAACAACTCAACAACATTCACCAAAATAGTATGGAATAGTATAAAACAAAATACAGAACACAGTTTTTAATAATTTGGAATTACAATAAAGTTCGAAAAAAGTAATATGGAATACAGTCATAGTAACCATAATTTAGTATCAGGAAATCTGACGACAATGAAATAATTAACAAAGATTCCTATGTGCCAAGACCAAAAAGAGATGTGGCACAGCTCTAGATCTTCAGAGTCGTAATAGTGCAACATATTGAATGGTTGATGAGGTGGGCACTTGCACTTGTACATAAGGGGAAGGACGTTTATCATTTCATTTCTCATTGGTGCCAGTAGATTTAGCAACTCTAATCGTCCATTTTGAATAACAACAAAATGTAAGGTGATGCGTCGAACAACATCTCTTGTGATTAGAGATAAAGAATTATCGTCATTATGAATTATTTTTCGAATCATGACATATGTATATGTAGCAATATCATATCCACGATCGGAGGCCAATTTTATTGAATGAAGACCTTGAACAGACTGCTCTTGGAGGAAATAATCTTGTGTTCCCCTTGATGTAAATGGCACTTAGGTTTCCAAATTGAAAACATTTACCCATGAAAAGTGAACCTTCAATGGAATGTTGACACCCTAGATTTAACAAATCAAAAGAGGCATAAGCCGAGGGCAACTCACAAATTTTCTTCAGCAATGTGCATGTTGACTTTAGATTGAGATAATCCTCCAAATAATATTTGCAAACACGCTTCACAACATCTTCTTGTATATCGGCCGGCAAACAAAGGATCCTAGACACTTCCATCGTCACTTTTTAAAATGATGGAATTGTATATTGATGATTTTTTAGAGGTGGTACTTTTGACACTTTTGTTCCACTTCTTTTGATCACATGGTCATTATATAAGGATGAAGGTTTATTAGGGTTTAGAAAAATGCGCAAGAATTGCCGCAGACGATTCGTTATTTGTAATTATTGTTGTAAATCTGTTAGATAATCATTAAGGAATGTTATGATTCAATCCTTAATTGGGTGTCAAAATCTTTGATGCGTAATTAAAGAAGAATATGCGTAAGAAATTCTTTGATTCCTTATTTGTTTTCAAGAATCTGTTTCTAATGTTTCGTAATTTTCAATGACATTCAGAGTTTTTGTTTGAAGATGGTTGTTATTGAAATTGGATATATTTCAATTTTTTTAAAGCGGCGAAATAAAGATAACAGTGTAGTAATTTGAACGACTAAGATTGAAAAACCAAAACAAATATATGTTTCAGTCTGAAAAGATATCGGATTGTTTTTATAATGAAAGTAATATTATACGATTTATTTAAATACTCGTTCCACTCAGCTCATCCTTAATAATTATGATAGAAACACTCATTTTCAAGATATTTGTTGATTACAATAACTGCAGATGAATACACGAATAACTGCACTCTTATTTTTTTTAGTTATATATACATGGACTTTATCAATACGAATTTAACAGTAAATGCCGGTTAACTTACACTTGATAATCTTGAATAAACGAGTGGTTGTTGGAATAAAAAAATATTACTAACAGTTAGATATTATATAGAGACAAAGAGTAATAAAACAATTAAATCGTAAATAGGCAAAACAAATGAAAAATAAAAAGTTCAACTAAATCAAAATGAGTATTAGTGAAGTGGTAGCAAATTCAAAGCAATGCAGGCGTCTTTAAAAGTGAGAAAAACGAAGCCATTAACAGTTTTTAACTCATTAATTAGTTAATGCCTCTGTACGAAAATAAAATAAAATGCGCAAATACATAAGTTCATTAATATATCCAGGATGAGAAGCTGTATTTCTTTGTGACTGTCTCCAAACATTTTTTTTTATCCCTAGTGAACTTCATCGGTAAATCTGAATACAAAAGTCTTCGACCACTGTGGGTGATATTTTCTGTAAATAAATCAAAATTAACATAAATACATCTCTCGAAATTAAAGTAAACCAACATATGAGAATCAATAATTAGAGCAATGAAAAACAATAACAACGATTATGAGCACGAACAGTCGGGATATTATCCATGTAGTTCTCAATAATATGTATCTATATATATACATGAGAATATGTGTACTGTAACTCAATACAGTACAATACTTTTACGATTTAAATAAATAATATCAACTATGATAAATCATTTCTAAAATTACTGAAATGAATATTCAATGATGATACTATATTCTAGTAATAAGAAAGTATAGTAATATTTTATTCGAGAGATATTACAACACACAAAAACGGAGATGTTACTATTTACTCTATCATAAATAATAGTTCAAATTAGGTGACGACATATATTTGGATGATTTGGCATTTAATTTCCTAACATTTTATACGGTTTACAAATATTAAAAATTGGAATAGTTAATAATAAGTAACCTACAATTACGCCGAGATATTTGAAGTTTGAATCAATCTTACAGATCTCCATATTATTCATTAGAAAGATGTATTAAACGGAAAAAAATTTATAAAATTTACAAATAATATATTGGCGTAAATAAAGTAAACAGAAAGCCAAAACATATTAATACAATATGGAAATAACATAAATGTGAAGAATAATATTTATGAAGTAAATAATACAGATATTGATTGTAAATAACCGTCTGTTATAAATCAAATAAATTTAATGTGTATATCTTACCGTCTGTTACTATTAAGAACACAGCTGTATAAATATTTTTGCAGGTTTTTCAGGTTAAATTGAGTAAATATAAGATGGCAAGTTGATAACTATTTGCAGTTCGTGATCATAAAATGTTTAAACACGGAAGTACATTGGAATCTTACCTACTTACGAAAATACAGATCAAAACAATTAAATAAACAATAAAATATATTCAAATTAGTTATTTATACGTACATTTAACCATTTCGTTCAAATATAGTGCTTCCTAAGTACGTTATCCAACAATCAAAATGGAAGTTTTGAGCAGAACAAATAAGTGGAACGAAATAAGTAGAAATGATAATATGTTCAAAAGATAAATTTTGAATGATATGGAGTTCACATTTAAAAGTCAAAACATCAAAATCATATAACAAATGTTGAATACTATATACAAACTCAAACTAATGACA
Organism: Isatis lusitanica; assembly: GCA_900406415.1. NCBI lineage: Eukaryota > Viridiplantae > Streptophyta > Magnoliopsida > Brassicales > Brassicaceae > Isatis > Isatis lusitanica. Next base: position 9,748 of record OVBB01000813.1, read on the forward strand.
AATTAATTAATTTCCTCCATCTTTATTTTCTTGGTAACTGATGACTCTGCGTCAAGAGCAAAACGGTGTAGCATCTACCTGGACACTGGAGTTTGAAAAGATCGAGACGAATTTTCAGAACAATTGTCACCACTTGTTATCATAAACGACTACATTTTTTCATATTAAAGAGAAGTTAAACAGATGATAAAAGACTCATTAAATAATAAATGCGAGAAGAAGTTTACGATAATTGCTTCAGTGTAGAAATCTATGACATCTACCTGAGAAGAAGTTTCATGCCACTCATTGATAATAGCTTCATCAGTGGAAAACAAATCCACAATGTATGATCCATTACCATATATGTCATTTTCCCCTTTCATCGTAATATTCAACAAATACGTTTTCCCTACAATATCAATGAATCGTGGAGGATACACCAATCCTGAAGGTTGACAACTTATTACATTGTAAGAAGGTAGTTCATAATATACTTAATTGAATTTATTAAAAATTTTAGAATCAGTTAATATAAGGTATATATAATTAATTATTATTATCTAAATGAATAATGTTAAATAACCTGCTCAAACTCTTTCATTGCAGACTCAGCAGTGATTCCAATCATGGATTCAGCGACAGGGTCGAACACCAGAAAACTTGTCTCATCATCCTCATCAAATGCATGGAAAACAACATAGTACCTAATTTTTAAAAAATCACAATCTCTAACTAATCATTTGGTTACTCAGAATTTATATTGACATATCTACCTCATCATTTAGAAATTTTAAACATTATTTATTACCTAGGATATACAATGCCAGTATACCCACAGCTCCTGCACTGTACCTTGACTGATTTCCCTCGTCGTCCGACAACTCACCATACTCTTGCACTTTCAATCTGCACGATTTGCAGGCCCAAAATAACCAATTTTTGGTACAATCAATTTCTCTGATTGTAACCAAACAAACGGCTTTCCCAGGCTTTTGAAGAAAAACGTAAAATATATCAATTAAAAAGTTGTATAAAGAGATAACAAAATATATTATTCTACGTCCATACTAACCATAAAAGATTCTAAAATAGAACCGATGGTTTTCCTAGGAGTGCTGAGTAACAATTCGCTAAGGATATCATTTGAATTGTTGTATGAAGGTTCCGCTAAGTCAACGACTTTGATAAACTGATGTGCGTCTGATAATCTAAGATAACGTGAATTGTTAGTATTTACATATTATAATGAGAATGCATAATCAAGCAAATATATTATACATTTTTCTGAACTTTGACACTTGGTCTGACTCAGGATCAACCGAAATCTGAGTTTAACTGAAAGCGTGGAAATAGTAATTTCGCCTGGCATAATATATTACTCAAAAATACCTCTGCTAATATTTTAAATACATTAACGAATTGAAATATACAACAAATGTAATCATAGATTACTAAAGAATACCTTTATAGTTCTTCACACAAACAAAACGGATAACACAAATGACAACAGAGTCCATATGCTTCTGAGTATATGCATGAGCTTTATTTGCATAGTCTCCCCATAATATGTAATTCGAAGTCAAATCGCTGGAAAATAAGATAATAAGGTATAGTAGGCACAATAAGCAGGAATACCCTTAATTATCAGATTGATAAAACGAAGTAAACTATAGATAGTAACATACTTTCTTTAAATAAGTGACATAGACATACTTTTTGATCATGAAGTACCAGTTGAAGCTTAGGATTATTGATTGATTTGCAACTGGTCTTAACATAATCAATTGCACCAAAAATGATGATTTGACCAATTACATCTGCATATTATATTGTGTCGTGAAAAAAAAACTACTGGGATCAGAGAATATGGTATTTAAATTAAAATGAATAGTCTTACCAAACAGGATGTTCTTGTCAAACTGAAGAGACAAATACATTGGAAGTCATTAAAATATAGCTCGGGTACATCTTGTTTAAAATCATCGCAAGGTTTGATCTTGGAAGTCCTAAGAAGACACAACTTGTAAGAGAAAGGGTTTGTTCGGAGTTCACTGATATAATCTTTCAAGCCAAATGCGTTGATACATAGACATTGACCTTCCTTCAGCAGCATGCTATGTTTCTGAACAAATTTAATCTCTATAGACGCATGCAATCTCGTCCCCTGTGCAAGGGTGTAAAAATCAATAATAATTTTTTTATGATTTTGCCCAAAAACACAAACATCAACAAAGAGAATTGAAAGACGCGAGCAAGAAATAACGAACCTCTTCGTCGACAAAGACTATTTCGATGGTATTATTATTCCTGGAACTAAATAGTTTCCAGAGATTCAATATTTTCACCCTAATTTTTTGGGTTTCACTGGTCGTGATCAAATATGAAACAGAGAAGTAAGGGAGGGTAGATCTCTTTACTCTATCCATTTTCGACTGAAGGTAACTACCTAGAATATCATCGTGTGAAATGAGTTGGTTACGCTCCCTATTTATATTAGTTGTCTATTAACCTAGATATCACACTTTGAAATGAGTAGGTTGGCTGTGAAATGAAAGATTTGAATATTGTTTTGGTATCTTTAAGATATTAAAATATCTATATTAATGCGGTATCGTAATCACTTGCGGATATTCAGAGTTAGATGTTTATGGGAATAAATATTCTATTTATGATACAAAACATCAAGGTAAAATAAATGTCGTATTATTAGGTTTCTTCGTAGGGAAAGTAAGAGCATGATTAATGGGAGAGCCCCACTAAAAACTCTGAACTATTATTTAATTGATTAGTTTTGGTTTGATAAATTTTGTTTTTTTTTTCAACCAATAAAAGGTCATATAATTGTAGAGACTGGTTCTAAAACCTCTTGTTTTGAAACATGTCTCTACAATCATTACTTATTTTATTATATTTTAATACTTCTTTTTTTTTTTGTAGAACTTCATTCAAGAGACCCCAATAATCATGCTCTAAAATATTTTTCAAATTTTGGGAAAGTAAAATCATGTGATATACTGCGATTAATCAGCGAATTCCGATTATAAATGGTTGCGTAAAGATATTAATATGCTCGCCACTGGCCCAAACCGCAAGTACGATCAAAAGTACAACTAATTGAGCATGCAAACAAACAATACAACATATAAATGTGATAAGTCATATAAGAAATCAATTTTAAAGAGAAGTAAAATTAACACATGTGTCAAAACTTAAATTTTGAGGCAAATGTTAAATTGTAACCGAGCAAATCGTGAAGTAAAAAAGAGTTGTTCCAGGATGATATAAATCTTAAAAATAACCAGTCATAATTAAAAAAACGGAAATCCAATAATAAAGTGAAAATATTTGGATGTTTCAGAAAGCCATAAAAGATACCACAATATAAATGGGGGATGTTATTCAAAAGAGAAACAGACTTAAAAATAAGAAATAATTTCTAATCCTCAAGCTTCATTTTCTTGGTGACTGATGAATTTTCATCCGCAGCAAATCGATTTGGCATGATTTTGTTAACTGGAGTCATAGAAGATCCACCAGAATTTTCTGACCAACAACCTTCACCACTCGTTATCATAAGGGACTGCATGTAAATACGAATGAGGTAATCAACATGAGTTATTATTGAAGTATATATTAAACTTGTGATATGAGATAATAATCTAGATTGATCACCTGTGAAGAAGTTTCGTGCCACTCATTGATAAGATCTTGATAAGTAGAATACAAATCAACAACATATGGTCCATGGCCATATCTGCCGCTTTCACCTTTTATGGTAATCTTCAGCAAACAAGATTTCCCAAAATAATCCCTCTGAAGTTTGGAGGATAGGCCAATCCTTCAGGATTTTCCTGAAAGGTAATAGAGGATAAGTAGTCAGGAGTAGTTGCAGAAATATTAAACACTGACACATAGATTATGTTAAAAATTATTTAGTTTATATTAAGACAAATCGGTAATGTGATAGTAACCTCTTCAAATTCGGTCAACAGAGATTGAGTAGAAGATCCAATCAACATTTCACCGTGAGGATCAAACACCAAAAACCTTGTCTGATCATGTCCATCACCAGCACGTATAACAACATAGTACCTAAGGATGTGGATAAAAATAAATTTGTGATATTAAGTAAATAATATTATTGATAGATTTCTATTTTGCAATACAGAAAATTATTGCTTACCTTGGGTATACATTATCAGTGTCACCACAAGTCCTGAAATTGTACTTTTTTTTTGTTTCCATCGTCATCTGACAACTCACCATACTCTTGCACCTTAAGATTGCACGACTTGCATGCCCAAAAGTACTAGTTCTTCGTACTATCTATCTCATTGATTGTGACCAAGAAAACAGTTTTTCCCGGCTTTACTCATGTAAAAAATAATATATAAAACGTTACTATGTAAATATTTAAATACATATCTAAACTAAATCGTTATTAACCACGGGAGTACATATGATGTCAGTAATGTTTTTCCTGGGAGTCTTGAAGAGAAGATCTTGCCGGATATCCAGTGAGCTATTGAAACGGGTTTTTCAGGCACAACAACATGAAGTGAATGAAAATCAAGTTTAACAAAAATCACACTAATACATTTGTAGGACTTCACACTCACAAAACGCATTACACATATCACAATAGTCTGCATGTGCTTCTGAGTATATGCAATCGTTTTTTTGTTTGTTCACCCCAAATAGTGCATTTTAGAGTGTACTCACTAGACTAACAAATAAATATAGGTAAAACATTCAACTATCAATTACTTTGTAACAATAAAGTTTAATTTTATATTTCTACGAAACTGTTATTGTTTCCTATACATACTTTGGGTCACTCAACACAAGTTGAAGCTTAGAAGAAGTATTCGACTTGTACACATCCTCCATTGCACCGATGCTGATTATTTGACCAATAACATCTGCACATTTTAAAAAATGCAATCTTGCTTTTAAACATCCATTATTGCACCAACATTAATTATTTGGTACTTGAACAATATCGAAAATGCTTAAATTATAGTCATCCTTACCAACCAGTGTGCTTCTATCGTAATCAGAATTAAGTATTTTACTGAAATCAATAAAATACTTGTCTGGAACTTCTTGTAAGAAATTATCACATGGTTTAACCCTGGATGTCCTTAGTAGACACAATTTGTATTCAAGTGGACTTGTGCGGAATTCACCACCATAATATTTCAAACCAAAAGCATTGATGGATACAGACTGACCTTCCTTGAGAAGTTCTTTATATTTCTGCACAAAAGAACTCTCTATCGAGGCATGCAACCTCGTTCCCTGATGAAAATGTGGAAACGTCGATAAGAAGGGATGAAAAAAAATGTGCAGAAATATAAAGATATACCAAAGGAAAATCAAGATGTGTAATAAAAATAGTCACCTCTTCATCGACAAAGAAGATTTCCATTGACTGGCCAGTCTTCGAATTCTACAGCTTCCAAAGGTTAATAATCTTAACCCTTATCTTTTGAGTTTCGCTTACCATTACCAAATCATATACACGTGAATATTGAATAGTAGATTTTTTTACCAGAGCCATAACGAAATAAGATAGTCAGAAGTATAGAAAATAGATTGGCCAACCTCTATATTTATAGGAGTTTATTTCTGACCTAAAAGTTTTATAATTCTAATATCGTGGTTGGCTTTGGAAAATTAATCCCGCCACTCGCATTTAATTTGAATTTTTTTTTCAAAATATTCTAAGAGATTGCAAAGTTTACATAATCTTAACGATGGAAATTATTTTAAGCAAATATGGAATTGAAATCCATAATTTTCTTTAAGATAACCTAATTACATTAAAATACATTAAGTAAGGGAATTTATTTATTAAAAAACCTCTAAAAATACTCGGTATAACTATGCCGCATTAACTACTTTCCGAAATCAAATTTCAGAATATAATACTATGTGGCATTAACTACTTTCCGAAATCAAATTACAGAATATAATCTAATTTGCAGGGACAGTAATATACGGATACCTTATTCAACGATGCAGATTACATTTAGTTATGTAGAGATTTAATAAAATAATAACATATTTTATTTCCTATAAACGGTTAACAATCAAAACGATAATCACTAATCATTTGCCTATGATTACGATACCTGGTAACAGTAAATTGAGAACAGTTTTAAAATGATAGCGGTTCCTCAAAAATAGTAGAATTGCATGTATCATTCACCTAAAATAATATATTAAATAGATCAAATGGATCGTGCACATAAAATAATATACGAAACTAAATATGATATATTTAACATAAGAAAATGTAAAACAAAAATAAATATGACAATGTGAGTTTGAAAATGATAGCGGTTACTAAAAAATAGTAGATTTGCATGGATCATTCAACTAAAATGATATAGTATAGAAGATTAAATGGATCGTGCACATAAAATAATATACGAAACTAAATATGATATATCTAACATAAGAAAATGTATCACAAAAATAACTATGACAATATGAGTTTTATAATGATAGTGATTCCTCAAAAATAGTAGATTTGTATGGATCATTCACCAAGCTCATATGAATAGATCGTGCTTTGTCATACAATATACAAAACTAAATATGATTGTGTGTATTCGCAAATAATAGTGTTTAGTGAGTTGTCTTAGTGTTTTTTGAGTTGTCAACGTTTTGGCCAACCAAATATCCAAGTCACATTTTTCGTCTGTCATATCAACTTGAGTCAGTATTCCATGTCATCATTATACAGTCACCAAGAACCAATGAAATTAAAACAAATAAGCAAAATCACTAGAGCGTATTCGCAAATAATAGTATAGATATTCCTAGACAGTATTGTGGTCGATGTCAAAAAAAAAAAAAAGATAGTATTGTAGTTTGCTGCTTAGCAAAACGGGCCTTAATGAACCCAAATGTAAACCCAATTGCATAAATAAAAAGTATTTCAGAGAACAAAAAATTTAGAGCAACCTATGCATTTTTTTTGCTGTTTATGAAACTCATCTACTATATTAAAACAGGAACCTTTTTTAGAACAAACCTTTAGTCATGTGTTATATTACGTTTTGTGCCATTGTGTTTCTTTGTTAGACTTAGATTTTCATTAAGGGTATTATTGTCATTATCATATCATTTGTAATGTAAGGTTATGATTAGAAGTTGAAATAAACGGTTGAGATTAGAAGGTACTATATATTTTATTTTTTTTAAGTATATTTTCAACAACGAAACCGTATAATCTTACACTAGATTTCGGAATCGCTCATTTCCCTACAATATTGCATCATTAATATCAGTAACTAAATTTTCGAATCAAAAACAGTATTATCAGTAACTTTTTTGAAAAAAATCGTAACTAACAATATAGAATATACCAAATCAGAATCCATATTATCACTAAATATAATCTTCTTTCCGTTTAAAAAAAAAACTAATTAATGCATTTTTGTTACCAATGATTATGTGTTTAATGCCAGAAAAATTACATGAGATACTATTTCCATATCAAATATCTTATCAAAGATCTTTTCTCAAAAACGGTATTATCACTAACTTTACAAAAAGAAATTGTAACTAACAATATAGAATATACCAAATCAGAATCCATATCATCACTAAATATAATATTCTTTCCATTAAAAAAAAACTAATCAATGCATTTTAGTTACGATTGATTATGTGTGTGTTTAATGGCTGAAAAATTATATGAGATACTATTTCCATATCAAATATATTTTCCACCAAATCTGTTTAAAATTAATATTTGATCGGCGGTATTCTTTTTTTTTCTAATCTACTATATAAAGTGTACCATCTTTTTAACGTAACTCATTCTCTTCTCTATTCTTCCCTGCAGCTCTATATTCCAAACTTTACAAAAATGGCTTCTCAAATTCTCTGTACTCACCTCAAAGATTTGAAACCTTACAAATCCACATGGCGTATACAAGTGAAGGTTCTCCATTCTTGGAGACAATACACTGCGATGACAGGAGAAACATTAGAAGTTATATTATCCGATGAAACAGTGAGTAAAATGATTAACATTATTTTATATTATGTAGCCGAACTATCCTTATATTATTATAAGAATCACTAACGTTTATCATCTCTTACCATTTACAGGGTTTGAAAATCCATGGTTCATGTCGAAAATCCTACATTGGAAAAGTTGAGAACCAACTTCCTTTAGGTGAATGGAAGGTTATT
>OVBB01000814.1:0-18066 GCA_900406415.1 Isatis lusitanica
AGCCCCCATAAAATATAAGTTTTGATAATGTGAGTTTCGGCTCTCACAATCCGAATCAAAGAGATGAGGTAATACGCAAATACTTGACTAATAGTCCTTACCAACCCCGACGTCATAATTTTGAACAAAAATTGATATGAGGTGTATTGAGGAGATATAATGTAGATTGGTTTGATCAGTTTCCAGATTGGTTAGAGTACATTGTGAAGAAAGAAGCAGCTTTTTGTCTACTTTGTTATTTGTTCAGGGATACTGTTGGTAAAGGCGGAAAAATGATGCATGGAACAATGAAGGGTTCTCTGGTTGTAATAAGTTTGAAAGAATTTTGAACCATGTGATAGGTGTTTTTCATAAGAATGCAGCCATGAAGTGTAACAACTTGAGGAAGCAAGGCCAATCTATCAAGCATGCTTTGAATAAACAAGATGATATTACGAAGAATGAGTTTCGAGTTCGGTTGAATGCTTCTAGATTCTTATTGGGACAAGGGTTAGCTTTTCATGGTCACGATGAGTCTGAAAATTCTGCAAATAGAGGAAATTTTTTGGAGCTTGTGAAGTACACCGCTGAACAAAATGAAGCAGTGAGTAAGGTTGTGTTTAGGAAATGCTCCTGGGAATAATCAAATGACGGCTCCAAAGATTCAGAAAGATAAAGTGAACTGTTTTTCAGAAGAACTAATCAAATCTGTTATTGAAGAAATTGATCATGATGTTTTTGGTTTATTGGTGGACGAGTCAGCTGATGTTTCTCATAAAGAACAAATGGCGGTAGTGCCTCGCTTTGTTGATAAAAATGGGATGGTAAAAGAGAGATTCATAGATATTACACACATGAGTGATACATCTTCAGCATCGTTGAAAGCTGCTATTGATTCTTTGTTTGCAAAATATGGACTGAGCATTAAAAAGGTTAGAGGACAAGGGTATGATGGAGCAAGAAATATGAGAGGTGAGTTCAATGAGCTAAGGTCGCTGATCTCAAAAGAAATCCCATATGCTTATTATGTCCATTGTTTTGCTCACAACCTTCAACTGGTTGTTGTGGCAGTCGCAAAAAACAATTTGGATGTCAGAAATTTCTTTGAGATGATTTCTCTATTGCTGAATGTTGTGGGAGCATCATGTAAAAGAACATATAAGAAACATTCAGCAATGGGCTAAGGTTGCTGATCTCAAAAGAAACATCATCTGCTTATTATGTCCATTGTTTTGCTCACAACCTTCAACTGGTTGTTGTGGCAGTTGCAAAAAAACAATTTGAATGTCAGGAATTTCTTTGAGATGATTTCTCTATTGTTGAATGTTGTGGGAGCATCATGTAAAAGAACAGGTAAATGGGGGAATTAGCAATGGTGAAATCAGTACTGGAACAGGGTTAAATCAAGAACTTTCTCTTCAAAGACCAGGGACTACCCGTTGGAATTCTCACTATAGATCTATATTGCGTGTGATTGAGTTGTTTTCTTCTATTGTTGAGGTTCTCCAGTACATTCAGGATGAAGCCGTAGATAACCAGAAAAGATGTCAAGCACGTGGTCTCATTAAATACTTCCATAACTTTGATTTTGTGTTTCATTTGCACATGATGATACATCTTTTAGGACTTACTGAGAACTTGTCCATGGCGCTGCAAAGAAGAGATCAAGATATTTTGAATGCTATATCATTGGTGGAATCAAGTAAGAGACAACTTCAGAAGTTTAGGGATGATGGATGGAATTCTCTCATGGTTAAAGTTTCTTCTTTTTGTGAGAACCATGGAATTGAAAAGGTTGACATGGAGAAAGATTTTTTTTTTTTGACTCAAGGACACGAAGACAGAAAACAAAAAGAGTATCAAATATGCATCACTACAAGGTTAATTGCGTATATTCTGTTTTGGATTCCCAGCTTCAGGAGTTCAACGATCGATTCAATGAGGTGAACACTGAATTACTTATATGTGCTGCTTCTTTATCTCCCATTGATTTGTTCTCTCAGTTTGACCATTCAAAGTTGTTGAGGTTATCTAAGTTCTATCTAGAAGATTTTACTTATGGAGAGTACATATCTCTTGAGCGAGAATTAGATATCTACATCGATAGTGTTCGAAATGATGAAAGATTTACTCAATTGAAGAATCTTGGAGAACTTGCGCGTCTATTGTTGGAAACTCGAAAACATATGTCACATCCTTTGGTGAATAGGCTTTTGAAATTGGTTTTGATTTTGTCTGTTGCTACTGCAACTGTTGAGAGATGCTTTACAGCAATGAAGATCGTAAAGACTTATCGACGCAGTCGGATTGGAGATCAATTCTTAAATGATTATTTAGTTTGTTTTATCAAAAAAGATGTATTCGAGATTATTACTAATGAAACTGCGATGAAAAGATTTCAGGATATGAAAGAACGCAGAGTGTTTTTGTAGGATGTTTTTATATATTAAAAAACGATTTTTTTTTAGTTATGTTTTGACCCCTATAAAAAAATCATGGGTCCGCCCCTGGGTGGACATGTGCATACGTATTTGGGTTGGTTATAATTGGTCTGTATTTTAACACTGCAGGTGCTTGAGTAAGCTGATCAAGTTAAAAATGGGGAGTTTGAGAAGACATATGCAACTCAGGACAATCTGGACTAGCACAGGATGTAGTTCAGAACAAGCTGGACCAGTTCAGAGCCTGGGACAGGATGGATACACGGTCGGAACATTGCATGACGCGTCAAGCCAAGGAGCAGATGTGGAGCTGACATGGCATGGTGACTTTAAGGATGCGTCGAGGTGAAGATCTTCTAGATGAAACATTAAATATAAGATATTCACAATGGAAGATTTAAGAGAAGATTTATCTCAGATTTAGGAAATAAAATCTAGATAAATCTTTCTAAGGCCTTATGTATAAAAGGTTGTGGTCAAGTCTGTGTTAGGGTTGACCATCTAGAATATACAGAAAGGGGTAGCTTAGGTTGAGAAAACAACACAAAGCTATAAATTTCGAAGAAGTCGGAAAAGCCTTAGAGAAATCAAGTGATCACATAGAAAAGTGTTTCCGTGTGTGTGAGTGTTTTAGAACTTCTAGATTTCTAAGGAGACCAAAAAGTCTTAGGGGAATCAGGGTGTGTGAATTGTAAGTTCATAAAACTGTGTTTGCATATTTCTGTGTTACTTTCTGTACTAGCACACAAATATCTACCGTTCTACATTTACATATTAGACTTGGCTTAATCACCTAGAACATAGATCTTAATGCATAGATCCTTAATCAAATACATAACTAAAAAAAAAATTAATTTGATTGCAAAGTTTTATACAACATATAATAAAGATTAATTTTATTGAAATTTGTATACATAAATATAATAACTAAATTAATTAAAATTATAAATTAATTTAAAATTATAAATTAAATTAAAATTACACACAACTGAATCAAATTAAACCAACAAAGATAAATTAAATTAGGTTATAAAGGAAATACATACTAACAATGAAATAAACACATAATATATATCGAATAATATTTTCTATAACTATATGTTTAGATATTAATTCGTAATGGAAATGATTATTGTTTCATATTTATAAGTATCACGAGATTATAGTTCTATGGATTAGAGTTTCATATTTATAAGTTTTGGGTTATATATTTTATTATGCATATATTTTTGGTGCTAATGAGAACTTTGCACTCTATAAGGTAGATTTTTTTATTTTTATTTTATTTTTTGAGTTATGTATTTGATTGGATATATGTTTCCAAATTAATGAGGCCATAAGTGGGTGTGATTGTAAAATCCCAATTTATGATTTTGCTACCTATGCACCAAAGTACACTTACTTTTTTGGTCATTTGTCGAGAGAAAAATCTAGAGTTAAATTTGCTTGTGCTGGATCAATTTAAGGATCAGAAGTGATTTTTTGGTACCGTATAAGTGAAGGAAAAACATGAAAAATCATGTGGAAATCAGGGTCTGTAGATAATACTATTGAGCCTAAAAAAATAACACATCGATAATCAAACGAGGATAGGACCCACGGGCTCAGAGTGGGCGTGGGGTTTCACATATGGGGGCTGCCGGGGTGTTACAATTTAAGGTTAGCAGAATTTATACAAAGTTTTCACTGATCCAAAGACTTCATTTGAAGTTTATTTATGCTTTACGGTTTGTCAAACTTCGAGGTTTATTTAGAGTTTATGGTAAAAGAGACTTTGAATGGAGTATGATGTACCAAAAAATATAACCTAACCAAAAGATATTCCTCTTTATATGAATGAAACTTACTATGATAATCCAAATTTTATAAGAAAAATCCTCAAGAATCACACTCCCTCTCTAAAGCAGCGCTCTGTTTTCTCGCCTCTCTCTCCGTTAACCTCTGATACCTCTCTGTTCTTGCCAATTGTTGCAGTGGTAAGCTGCTACTGTTGTTCTTCTTTCTTTATCTACATCTCTTCTAACCCGTGTTCATCTGCCGGTCTTCATCTCTTCATATCTTATTGTCGTAGTTCTTACATGTCATCTTCTTTATCTTCATTTACTAAATTGATAAGCTGAAGTTATTAACCGCACACCAAATTAGTGCATGACGAAGAAAAAAATTATTTATAGTCTATTTGTCTTTGATATACTCTATATTTTACTCACTTTTAATAGGTTATAATATTATAGTAAGAAAATAATTGATTTCAGGCTAAATATCCTTGAATTTTTTTGTTTTAAAGTTTTAAAGGCGTTTGCAGAAATATAGATGTTTTGGATGATTGGACATTTTTCATCAGATAGAGAACTTATCACCACCTAGTATTGCTCAAATTTGGATACAAGGTAGCCAGGGATGTTAAATTTTATCTCCAAGTTCTTTAAAGGTAATCCAAAGAAATTTCCAAAAATATTAAAGACTGGCCTGTGTGATATCAAATTATAGCAAGCAGAAGAAACACAAGGCAATCGACCAACCAATCGACCTAGCCGGATTGATCACATCTTCCAAGATTCCTCGAGGGTTCTAAGTGATCTCTAAATTGACCCAGAACCTTCGGTGATCGACCAATCCGAAGAGATGAGCAGTCAATCTTCACAACTGACAGTTTGAAATTTCCATATTTTTTCAGAGGTCTTCTCAAAATATTGACCAACTAACTCTACCTAGTTCCTGAACAAATACAAAGAGAATATAACCAGAAAATTAGACATAGGAAGCCACTACAAAAAAAAAAAAAACAATAAATGTTCTTTGATAGCTTTCTAGATTTATTTATTTTACTACTCTTTTGCCTTAAGGAAACTATTTCCATTGTTTTTTCCATAAAAAAGTTGTATTTCTAAACCCCAATCTCTCTTTTATTTCAATAAGAAAGTTTTGTGCTGCTTATGTTTTGTTCAATTTTAATATGTGTAGTTCTTTTGCCGTGAATAAAGGTTTCAAAAGGGGATTTCAGATTTTGGTAGATAGATTTCGATTTCAAAAGTGGCACAATCTGTAGATTAAAAGTAATTTCCTGTTTAATTATGTGTTTAATGCATGTTGTTGAATTTATCATTTAACTTTGAATCGATTTTTTTTTTGGGTCATCGAAAGAGCAAACATGACCAATTAAAGCTAACACAAATAGATTAGAATGAAGTCATAACCATTGCGGGACCAGCCGACCAACATAGGAGAAAGATGAGTCACATTGTCTCCATCCTTTTGTGAGAAGAACTGCCCGAATATTTATCGTACGCGGGATTATGATATCGAGAAATAGTTGAACTGCTGATAAATTCTCTGAAATTCTTCCAATTCAATTGTAAATGAAAGCCACTGATCTTCTCCCTTTTTGAGCTTAATCATTTATACACAGTCAAAGTGTAACTCCGTCATAGTAATTTCTAGTTACTCAAGTTAAATAACTCTCAGATATCTCAAAAGAGAATCCTTAAGTACTCTCTTTGTTGAGCAGTCTCTAACCCTTTTTTGGTTTGTCTCTTCGGTCCTCTTCATATTTATCGAATCAACGGTAGAGGAAAGAGAAATTGATGGCTGAAGTTGTCTCTGAGGCTATTAATATCGCAGCTCAGGGTTTTCCATTTAAGGTGGTTTATTATCCTACGGATGGATGGTCATTTCCAACAACGAAATGAATGCGGAGCTCGCGTATGGAACCTTGTGGAATGCAAAGTTTATTATACTTGAATATGAATCTGTCTTGTTGATAGCAGAATCTGAATGCGGCTTTGGTCGTATCCTTGTAGACTTCTTGAAAGTCGGGGTCAGCTGAGTAATGATCCTTGATGTGCTCAAATCCCATGACTTTGGCTTCCATTGTGTAAATGAGGGTGTATCTCCGGGAAAGCACATTGACAATATGTTTTCCTTTTCCTTCTTGTATTTGATCACGTAGGAGAAGGTCTCCACGAACAGTAACCATCTGGTGTTCCTGTTCTTATGTGTGCTCTGTCCACTTAGATGTTTGAGTGTCTCATTATTGGTGTGGGATGAAGTCCTTGGAGAGCAGGTAGTGCTGCCAAGTCTCAATTGATCTCACCTAAGGCAAATAGTTCCTTGTCATTGTGCAAGGGTGAGATCATTGGTCTTCGTGGGTCTCTAAGTTGAGATGATGCTAAACATGGTTTGGGCCTGGTCTTCTTGGATGAAAAACAATTATCTGGTTGGCCCAAATTTTGATTGGTGAACCGTTTCTGGTTAAACTTGAATGTCTTGATTGGGGCTAACCTCATTTTAGATCGTCTTGGTATATTTCTTGAATTTGACTAATGGCTAGGAGTTGCATCTTAATTGTGTGGTCCTCGTGGTCTTGTACATTTAGGAGATGTTCCATGGACTTGTTGAATTGCTTCCAGAGCACTTTGGTTCCGGACCGTGTACAATAGGCCTTGTCGGACAATGGGTACTAAGCCTCTTAAACATCTCTGTAAATCATATTATTCGTGAAGTGCCCAAGAAACATCCCAACATCACTTTTGGTGTCAAACTTGTCTACATTGTCTTTGTCATTTGGGATTTAATAAAGACCCAGAAACATTAATAAGTGAAGTTTGGCATTTTATCCTTTCAAATCTCATATGGAGTAGTCCTGTGCTTGGCTTCACATACACTCTATTGATTATGTAACATAAATTTTTGATAGCTTCAGCCGAAAAACCAGAGAGAATGTTGTTCCAAGAAGCATGACTTGAGTAATTTCTAGCAAATAATATCAAATAAATTATCATATTGAATTTTAGTGGTTTGAATATCAATTTTTTATTATTATTGTTAGCTTATATTAGAAAATTTAATGTGAATTGATAATGTCTCAACATGAGAATAAATTATTATTTTCATCTTTTAATTTAAATTTTATGATTTAATGCTTACGTTTATACTATTTTGATGTTACAAAACAGTTTATAATGAATTTTAATTTTGATAGAAATAATAATAATGAATTTGAATATTAATAGATATTAGCGAATTCTGAGTGAAAATTTTATTTCTAAAATTTGGAAAAATTGGATTGAAATTCGGTTATTATAAAATTTTACTATTTACGATGTGTATCAACTCAATCAATTAAATAATGTGTATTATTTTCAATAATAATTTGAATGAAACTTATAAATTAATAACATTTTTATTAATTATTATTGATACTTGAAACTATTTAGAAAGTGATTATTGTCCTAAACTATATAAATAATTGAAACAATTGGGGTATTGGCCATGTATGAAGTAGAAATTTGCAATTTGGTCACATGCACTGTTTATATTTTATTTATTTCCCTACTTTAATGCCTTATGGTCATGCAAAAGCAATATATACTACAGCCTATGTATAGGTAATCATAACATAGCATGCACTGTGCGTGAACCATAACTAATGTGCAGACTCTATTGAAAAATTAAAGTTTTTTAGACGAAGCGATAATGCCTAGATTACTTCGTCTTTCGCCTCTTCATTTCTTACCAGTTTATCTGAAAAACTTATCCATTTTCGAGACGGTGGAACTGTTGAAATAAAAAATCTGAGTCTGACCGGCTCGACAAGATGATTGAAATTTGAGGTTTGAATTTGGAGGTTCCTGTTATTATATGTAATTCATCTCCAGATTAATCTGAAATCTCATCCTTATAGTTTTTTCAACATTCCCATTATTAAAGATGATACAGGGTCTTTGTCAGTCTAAACTAGGTACTTTCGATTATGACTTTGAATTTGGGTTTATGTTTATTAGTTCAGGGTTTAGAGTTTAGTTACCTATTTATTTTGAAAAAGCTGAACCCTAAAGCCTAAACTACTAAACCCAAATTTCAAAAAATCATAAACTTTAACCACTAAAGTCTAAACCCTATATTTGGTGGTTTAACGACTTTGAATTTGGGTTTAGTAGTTCAGAGTTTAGCGTTTAGTTATCTTTTTTTTTCAAAAAACTAAACCCTAAAGTCTAAATTACTAAACCCAAATTTCAAGATCATAAACTCTAATCACTAAATTAGAAATCCGATACTTGGTGGATTAATGATTTTTAATTTGGGTTTAGTAATTTAGGGTTTAGGGTTTAGTTTTAGATTAGCCGGCAAAATTTTAATTTTATCCGAATTATTGGAAATTCTGTTATATAATTAAAAAGTTTGAGTACGTGCTACCTGACTCTATTTGCCAACGCTTATTCCATAATCTATAAAGCAGAAATCATGCAACTGAAATACCTATAAATATACCCTAACAAATACCAGAATTGCATGTTAGTAATTAGGGTTTATGATTTTGAGATTTGGTTTTATTAGCTTAGAGTATAGGATCTAGTTTTTGGATATAAAAATAAATATTAGCCGGCAAACTTTTATATTATCCTAGTTATTGAAACTTCTGTTATATAATTAAAAATGTATGGGTAAGTAACTACGTGACTCTATTTGCAAAATCTATATTCTGTAATCCATAATGCAGATGTAGGAGAAAGCATATAAAGCATAAAATAATAGTGGAATAGAGGCAAACAATATGTAAAATGAAAGGAAAAAACAGACAAACTCTGGTAATGATAATTCTACAAATATTAAATTATTGTAGGGGAAGAATAAGAACTTTAAAATAAAAAGGAGAAAAAATTAGGAAAGAGAAGTAAACTGTGTGGTTGTATTTTAAGTTATTTTTTATTAGCGATGACATAATAACAGGGGTGTAGCTGTGTAGGAGGCATATATGGTATTTTTGTATAATGTAACTAAAAAGGCTAAAAGAGACTTTGTACTTGTGAATAGTTTGCATTCCACAATGGCAATGACCGATTTGCTAATTTATATTCTTTCTTGGTTATTTACCTAACTGACTCTAAATAATTTTGATGAATCTAAATTTGGATAAGATTTCTAATGAATATATACTATGTTTTATAAAAAAACTTTTCAATTCTACTCAAAACTGTTATATTAACAGATGAAAGTTATTATGAGAATTAGAGGGTAAATAACAAAAATATAATAAATTAAATTAACACTTTTAAATTTAATAGAATAAGGTAATGATGTATTATTTCTTTTTTTTTTAAATTATGAGTTCATGATGTAGAGAAAATAATATTATTCTACTCGTTATTTTGTCAACTAATATATTATACTCGTTATACATAGAGCCTGAGCCTCGTGATTGTATTAATATGATTGATGATAGGCAATATATAACAGGACAAATCAATTTTTGCAACTATAAGAGCAAATGCAGATTGGGCTTTCTGTACTCACACACTCGCCTAGTCCCTTCCACTTTGAAGTACAATCAGCAGCACATGCCAGAGATTCACAATCTTCGTTACCATAAGATATAATTGAAAGGCATAACTTTTCTCCTTGCGTGTCTTCCGTCATCATCCCTAAAATAAATATTTTAAAACATAATTTCAGTTTATTATATAAAACTCAAAATAAGGGAAGAAAAATGAGTTTTAAAAATATATTTCATATATATAACAAACCTAAAGCGAAGACAACCATAATAGTAGCAAAAATGATGAATTTAGACATTTTATGATAATACGATAAGATTTAAACTTCAAAATAAAATAACAATGAGTGTAATATGATAATAGACACATGAATAATCATATATATATGTAAGGAAATAGAAAGATATCAAAAATAACTAAGTAGTAAAAATCTAATGAACAAAATAAGAAAACTATCTAATGAAAACAGAAAACTATTATTATTGACTAATTCTATAACGAAAATGGCTTATTCAGGAATTGTTGTTGACTAATTTTAAGACTAAAATGTCTTGGTCAAAAAACATTTATTATTACAAAATTTTAGTCAACAACCATAAATAGTAATTTGATTGATGTGAAAGTTCAAGATTTTTTAGTCAAATGTGACTAACTGGAAATTTCTTTGGTAGTTTTTCTAATATTATTTATCATATGAAATTGAGTTGTGTCTCGTAATAAAATGACGTGTAAGCATCCTTTTATATGACACAAACTTCGATAAATTATATTAAAACCAAATAAACAAAAAGAAAAAATGTAAATAGTAAATCGTTCTTAATATTTCCAACTATAAAAATTGATTAATTTATTACCTAATAAAAATTATAATAAAGTTTGAAAAAGAAAACTGAGCTTTGTGAATATAGTAAAAAAAATAGAAAGTAGAATGACCAAAAAAACACAGCAACAAGAAATATAACTAATAATGAATTACATGAGCACTCTAGTTGAATACTACTACAGTATTATCCATAAACACTCGACCTTCTAAAACCTAAGGAACATTGGAAGACAATGGGTCGTTGTTGAAAAATAGTTTGTTTGTAAATCTTAAAAATGTAACATATTTATAATGTCTCATCTTAAAATAAAATGCTGAGCTGAGCTTGGTTTAGAGAAATTTTCAAATAAAACTAATTTTTATTTTGGTTTACTTTTTTTTGTTAATTGTTGATAGGATCAATGATTATCTTCACTATTTTAGAGTCCCAGCTCTTTGGCAGATTCATATCACTTGGTATCAAAGCATCACTCTAAGTCTGATTTTATCAATCCATCTTCTACCATCTTCTCTCTTTCATCTTCTGTTCTTTCATCTTATTTTCTTTCTTCTTTCATATTCTATTTCTGTTGTTATTTGTTTTGGTCAAAAAGAAAAGGAAGAATTTCATTGGGGGTAGCTTTTCTTTAAAAAGAGCCAGATTTTAGGGTAATTTTTTGTTCAAGAGGGAGAAGATGATACAATCATGAGAAGCAACAACGATATACATTCATTGTTAGAATAATATATTCTCAACCACGAGGCTTTTAATAGTGAAACAACTCGAAGAATATGCTTATCTAAATTGCTGATAATTTTTAAACAAAGCCAGATTTTATGGTAAATTTTTTTAAGAGGGAGGGGATGATACAATCATGGGAAGCAACAACAACATACATTCGGAGCTCAAATGAATAAGTTATACCATTTACAAGTCATGTGATTTTCAGTTTACGCGAATTCTGACCTCCGCGCATTCGATGAAGGATTCCGACCAAACTAGATTGGATTAAGCTACAAACTGAATTGTTCAACCATTTTGGTGCATCAAATAATTCCTTTCTACAGAAATTACTAAGTTTATGTAGGGACAAATGCTAACTTTTGCGGGGAGAGTAACGTTGACTCGTTCCGTGCTATCATCGATCCCAGTGCACACGATGAGCAACATTAAACTACATATGCATACTCTGAATAGATTGATTCAGATCTCCAGAAACTTTGTGAGTGGGAGTACATATGAGAAATGATGGCAACATCTGTTCGCATGGGACAGGGTTTTCACTCCGAGGTCTGAGGGAGGTTCTGGTATCCGTAAGCCTAAAGAGATGAATACGGCTCTGCTCTCTAAAATTGGGTGGTGTGTGTATCAGGAGAAGAACAGTTTGTGGGCACGATTTATGAGAAGTAAATATCATGTCGGTCACATCCAAGATCAATCTTGGACATTACCAAAGAGTGAATGGTCTTCTACTTGGAGGACTGTCGTTACGGGTATTAGAGAAGTGGTTTTCAGATGCCATAGTTGGGTATTAGGTGATGGAATAAGTGTAAAGTTTTGGTCTGACAAGTGGCTGTTCGATGGCCCCTGATTGATTTGCACATAGGAACCATACCAGAAGAGTTGTTCCAGTTGTGTGCACGTGATAGTGATAATATTGGATGGGATTTGTTAAGAATATAGCCTTTTCTACCTTTGCACCAGTGGCTTGAACTCCAAACCAAACCAAGCCATCAATTCATTAACTCATTACTATATGGATAATGGTTTGATCCAACTCATTAAGCTGATGGTTTGGATTAAACCATTAACTCATTAACATAATGATTTAATGGTTTAATGAGTTTATCCATTTGTATTCAAAATGTTTTCTTTCATTTTTTTCCATATAATCAAAATTGTATCAAACAAACAAACATCCAAGAACAACAATAAGTGCAACTTCTATCAAATGAAGTCAAAAATTGTATCAAACAAACAAACATCCAAGAACAAAATCTCTGTTGTAAACTGAATGTTTCTGTGTCCATTAATGAATGACCAATGGTCTCTATATATAGAGGTTTACATGAAGGGAGAAAATGAAATATTACATAAACTAGAAAAGGTAAATCTTGGACAACAAGGAATAGGAAATTGGGCCGGTTATGGAGTCCATCATGACTTGATTTATAACAATCCCCCTCGGATGACATAACCGTGCCAGATGCTAAGGATCTTTGTAATATGCTTGGGGATGTTGCCTCATTAAAACCTTACCAGGAAAAACCCAGTTGGGACAAAACCATGGTGAAGGAAAAAGAGTACAACACGTATTACTCCCCCTGATTTGAGCATCACTGAAGATATTTAAGTCTTCACATTCTAATCTGATGTATGAGTTTCTTGAGTGTCGAAGTCGGCAATGCTTTGGTGAATAGATCAGTTGAGTTTTCACTTGACCGGACATGCAGAACTTGAACTTGACCGTCCTTTTGTAGTTCGTGCGTGAAGAAGAACTTCAGGAGAATGTGCTTCGTTCGGTCGCCTTTGATGTAGCCGTCCTTGAGCTGTGAAATGCAGGCTGCATTGTCCTCGCACATGATGGTTGGTTATATATCTTCAACCATGCCACAATCTGATAGGATATATTGAGTCATTGACCTCAAACAAACACATTCGCGGCTGGCATCATGTATCGCCAATATCTTTGCGTGATTGGATGAAGTGGCCGCGATTGTTTGCTTCATGGATCGCCAAGAAACTGTTGTTCCACCGTGTGTGAATACATAACCGGTTTGCTTTATATATGGCATTGTGCAGATCTGACAGATAACCTGCATCAGTAAAACCAACTAAACCTTCTTTGTTAAGGTTAGTATAAAAAAAGCCTAAGTCCTTTGTCCCTTGTAGGTAACAAAGGATATGCTTAATTCCGTTCCAGTGCCTTTGAGTTGGACATGAGCTGAATCGAGACAGGAGATTCACGACAAAACAAATGTCTGGTCTAGTGTGGCTAGCCAAGTACATTAAAGCTCCTATAGCACTGAGGTATGGCACGTCAGGACCGATAATTTCCTCATCGTCCTTCTTTGGACCGAATGGATTACTGTCCAATCTGAGGGTTCTCACCATCACTGGGCTGGTCAATGGGTGGGTCTGGTCCATATTGACTCTCTTGAGTACTTTCTCAGTATATGGCAATTGATGCACAAGGATTCCATCATCACGTACTCAAGCTGTAACCCAAACAGAATTTTGTTTTGCCTAGGTCTTTCATTTCAAACTCGGCCTTTAAATATTCTACTGTTTGGGCGATTTCACCAGAGGTCCTGAGGATGTTCAAATCATCCACATATACTGCTATGATCACAAATCCTTTGTTTGCAAACTTTTTGATGAAGATACACGGACTGATGGGGCATTATTATATCTGGATTAGATCAGGTACTCACTCAACCGATTATACCACATTCGCCCACTTTGCGTCAGTCCGTATAAGGATTTGTTCAGCCTAATGCAGTTTTCTTCTCGAGAACTTTTCTTATCTTTGAGCTCAATGCCCTCTGGTAATCTCATATAAATTTCGTTGTCCAGCGGGCCATAGAGATAAGCGGTTACAACATCCATTAACCGCAAATCTAGATTCTCTCTTATAGCCAGACTTATGAGTAATCGAAATGTTGTTGCATCCACCACAGGAGAATAAGTCTCTTCATAATCGATTTCGGGTCTCTGTGAGAATCCTTGTGCTACAAGCCGTGCCTTGTATCTCACGATTTCACCTTATTTGTTTCTCTTACGCACAAAGACCCATTTATATCCCACTGGCTTTACATCGAGTGGTGTCCTTATGATCGGACCAAACACATTCCGTTTCTTTAAAGAATTTAACTACACGTATATGGCTTCTTTTCAATTTTGGCAAATCAGATCTATGAGTGCACTCTGTTATAGACGTGGGTTCATGATCCTCATGTAAATCGTTTACTTCAAGTGCTACTTTATATGCAAATATATCATCAATGTCGACATTCTTTCGGTTCCATTGTGTTCCAGAAATGATATAGTTTATTGAAACTTCATGATTATCAGGATTTTGAGGACCATGAGATTTGGTGTCCCAAATCTCATTTACCGGTTCCTTATGACCATCAGCCGCGGCCATGTCTGGGGTTTCCCAACCTCGGTTTCAACTATTGCACCTTTCTTTGATTTATGAGGGTTCTTATCTTTGGAACCTACTGGTCTAACACGTTTTTACGTGCTATAGACTATGTAGCAACTTGAGTGTGTCCCTTTTGGACATCAATTCGTACTGGTGCATTACAAGCTGGTATGTACGATTTAGTGACTTTCTTCGGGTCAGCAAAGGAATCTGGCAATTGATTAGCTAGCTTTTGCAAATGAATAATCTTTTGGATCTCTGATTCACATTCAAGAGTCTGAGGATCTTGTCAATTCAAGGATGTTTGATTCCTTGATATTTCTTTAACCAGCTTATTGTTCTCTCCACCTAAGGTAGGAAAAAAAGATTATTCAAATGTACGATTTAGTGACTTTCTTCGGGTCAGCAAAGGAATCTGGCAATTAATTAGCTAGCTTTTGCAAATGAATAATCTTTTGGATCGCTGATTCACATTCAAGAGTCTGAGGATCTTGTCAATTCAACGATGTTTGATTCCATGATATTTCTTTAACCAGCTTATTGTTCTCTCCACCTAAGGTAGGAAAAAAAGATTCTTCAAATTGACAATCCGCGTATCTGGCCTTAAATAGATCACTCGGCTCAAGATACTTAATGACGGTGGGAGAATCGAAACCAACATTTATTCCCATCCTCCTCTGAGGTCTCATCTTTGTTCTCTGCGGTGGTACTATGGGTACATAAAAGGAACACCCAAATGTCTTTAAATGGGAGATATATGGCTCTTGACCCATTAGTAATTAGGATGTTGAATATCTATGCTCACTAGATGGCCTGATGCGTATGAGTTCGACTGCATGTAATACTGCATGTCCTCAAGCTGAGACTGGGAGCTACCACCTCATGAGTAATGGTCGACCTATAAGCTGAATTCGTTTAATGAACGATTCGGCCAATCCGTTCTGTGTATTGGACATGTGTCTCGAGATGTTCCACATTTACCCCCATGGACATACAATAGTCATTAAACACTTGGGACGTAAATTCACCAGCATATCAAGACATATAATCTTAAGTGGAAAATCTAGAAAGTGGGCTCGCAGTCTGATGATCTGGGCCAATAACCTAGGAAACGCTTGGTTTCTAGTGGACAATAGGTAAACATGCGACCAGCGGGTGTTGGGGTCAAAATCCCCTCCTCGGAGATTGATGGGACAAAAGGCCGAAGTGACGAACAAGCGACTCATGTCCCGGCAACCAGCCCTCAAAATGGGATCAAACGCCCTCACAAGTCGAGCTCTTGGAATTCAGCATGGCGGATGAACTGAAATCTCTACAGGCCTCTCAAGACGAATCTCAGCATATCTTTTCAGCCGGAAGCATTTACCTGGCCAAGACGTGGGCCACGGCTGGATTATACCTCTTGTGCTGGCCCTGATCCGCTCCTTCCCGACCATCGGGCCTCGACCCTGTCTTTCCCGAGAAACGTCATGCCATTTACGGAGAAACTCCGCACCATTCTGAATGTCTAAAAACATCGAGGAGTTTACTTAAAATAAACCGGAGTAAATGCCTTAACCGGAGAAAATCGGACCAAGAGACCAAAAAGACAAGCTGAGCCTAATCAAGACAAACGGGTCGGATTGGGAGGAAGAAGAGCGGACGGGCCCCAGGAAATTAGGTCTGGCCGCCGGCTGGGAAGGGATTTTTACAACGTCCCACATTGCTTAGATTAGTCTTCGAGACCCTAGACTCTCTAGTATAAATAGAGACCCTTGTACTCACTTTCAAAACACACGAAATAAAGTTCAAGAGCTTTTGTGATTTAAGACATTAAGCATTCACAAATATTCTTGTACTAGAGATAAATATTCTAATAAAATCTCTTATTAAGTAGAATTTTCGGAGCCCTGAAAATAAATAAATTTCGACATTGTGAGTTTCGGCTCTCATAGTTTGGCGTCGTTTATGGGGACCGAAATATTCTTTACTTTAAGAATAGGAGGACGTAGAGAAGAAGACCATGGCGAATGGAGGAAGAACCGACAATACAAGCAATCAGCCGATCAGAGTCACAGGAACCGGGGCAAACGCGGCCGGAACATCCACAGCAGGAGCAGCCATCGCCAGAACAGCCCGCCACCGGACCGATCAGGTTCAGGACACCGATCGGAGGATCAGTAATAATGGAGGCAACCAATACCGGCCAGACCGGACTAGTCGAGGATATCACGGCGATGGCGAACTAAGGACCATGCTAACTAGACTCGTGGAACGGCAAGACAGACAAGAAAAGGCGACGACACAGGAGATGACGGCCATCCGAAAACTGGCGCAAAGCTCCCAACCGCTCGAAAGACGACGCCTCAGATTCTCACCATTGACGAACATCCTCGGAGGGTAGAACCCAAGCGAGTAAACCCATGTCGGAACAAGGACGGAGCCATCGGCACCACCGCTGTTGCAAAGAAAAAGCTTAACGAGACAAAGAACCAAACAACCGGTCTCAATGGCAACCAACAGAGAAGTCACGATAGAAGCAGACAGCCATGACGATGACGAGACGGGCGAAGGAGAAAGAAACTTCACCGAAGAGGAGGAAAACATTCTCTTGGTGAACCAACAAATAAGAGCCGAAGAGCGGGAGAGAACAGGCCGGACGAATCGAACAAACCGGTCCGCGAGCCGGAGAAGCGAAATGGACCAACTTCGTACCCAACTGGAGCTAACGGCAAGCCAAATGAGAAAAGTGAGATCTCAAGTCAGCGGCATTTCGATCGAAGACCACATGATGCAGAGAGTTTTATTCGAGACCGAAGGTTCGATCAACGTCGTATTCCGTGAAACCCTTTGGAAGACAAATATTGGGACTCGGCATCTCACGACCCATCCAAAATTGTCAATTGGCTTCGCCGGAAAGACGACAATGACGGTCAGAACAATCCAACACCCCGTATTAACAAAGGAAACAAAAAAGGACGTGGAGCTCTCGGTGAATGACCACCCGGATGTTTACGACCCGGAAAATAACGGAAACACGCTGCCGGCCCACACGATCGCTACCGAAACGACGGTTGCTGGAACGACCGGAGCGGCCGACACGAGAGAAGACGTCACAACCATGCTAATCGTACTCCCGAAGCAAGACGAAACGGCGGCTCAACAGTTGCAAACAACCCAAGACGGAAGCCAATCCAGGAACGTCTCTCCGGAAGGAAGCCCACGACAATGACGACAGACCGTCAGAGGACGTCTCAGGCGGCAAAGCCGGGAAGGCAAAAAACAAGGAAACAAACCCCAGCCAGGACAAGAAGGGGTCATTCCGGGATGTTGTCGCAACAACCGCAGAATGCCACAAGGCAAACAATCGAACGGCCAGATTTGACAGTGACCAACGAAGAAAACGGAGGAACCACCGCATACGGACCTAGCCAAGACAGGAT
>OVBB01000816.1:0-18054 GCA_900406415.1 Isatis lusitanica
CTCGGTTAAAAAACCCTGTTTCCTCGGAATTTCCTCGGAAATTGCAGAAAATCAGTAGATTCCTCGAAATTTCCTTGGAAATTTCTGAGGAAATTCCGAGGAAATGGGTTTTATTAGCCAAGAACATTATTTTCCTCGAAATCTCCTCGGAATATTCGGAAAATTNTTTTCCTCGAAATCTCCTCGGAATATTCGGAAAATTCCGGACACTGTTTCCTCGTAATTTCCTCGGAAAATTCACCCTTCCTCGGTATTTCCTCGGAATTCTTGAAATCGCCCAACGGCTCTCTAACGGCTACAAACTTTCCTCGGTATTTTCGAAATATCCGTCGGTTTTTTCCGACGGACGCTGTTTCCTCGGAATTTCCTCGGAAGTTTCCGAGGAAAAATGGGATCCTCAGAAACTTCCGAGGAAGTTCCGAGGAACACCCTTTTCTCGGAGTTTCCTCGGTTTTTCGTCAGGAAATTCCGAGGAAATCATTTTCCCTCGGAATATCCCTCAGAATATCGATGTTTTCTTGTAGTGATTGTTTCAAGAAAAAAAATGATTAAGAAAGGCATCACATTTAAAAAAGATTGGTATCAGAACCAAGTTCTCAAGAAAAGCTTCAAACTTTATGAAGCAAATTCAAGGAAGTTTCAAGCTTTGTTGAAGAATCAGCTAAAGGTTCAAAATTTGTTAAAGAAACTAACAAAAGGTTCGATCTTGGTGAAGAAAGGTATGTGAATTACAAGTTTCACCTGAAAAAGATTGTTACAAGTGTTGGCAATCATGTGATAAGAAAGATTGAACATTGTGTTACACCAGCTTAGATGTTGTCTTTATATAACAGGCTGTATATCGAAATCAGTCTACCAAACTGGATTCATCTGCAGTTGAAGTTGTAACATTCAAGATGAATGAATCTCGGAGGGTTAATGAGAATGTGGATGTTTTTTTCAAGATTTCCGCAGAGTTAGGTAGTCTTGATGCGAAATTGTCAAATGAAGATGAAGTTCAAGCTATCTTGATTCTAACATCTCCATATACAAGTTATGATTAGCTGAAACATACTCTCAAATATGGAAGGAATTCTTTTACATTGGAAGAAATTATATCAGCAGCTAGATTAAGTGAGAGGGAAATTACGGAAACTACAAGGGACTACAAAAGTTCTCGAGCAAGTTTGTACACAAAAAAAAGAGGAAGATCATTCTCAAAAGGACCCAAGGAGTTTAATGGGAGAGGCTGAAATAGATCACTCGAAATCAAAGTTACATG
Organism: Isatis lusitanica; assembly: GCA_900406415.1. Classification (NCBI taxonomy): domain Eukaryota; kingdom Viridiplantae; phylum Streptophyta; class Magnoliopsida; order Brassicales; family Brassicaceae; genus Isatis; species Isatis lusitanica. Next base: position 1,262 of record OVBB01000816.1, read on the forward strand.
CCGGTTTTGTAAGAAAGAAGGTCACATGAAAAAAGGATTGTTATGCAAGAAAGAAGAAATTTGAAAATGGAGGGTCCTAGAGAAGCAAAAGTTATCTGAAAAGTTGGTTTATTCTAAGGCATTGAGCATGGATGAACATAAAGCAAAATATGTGTGGGTTTTAGATTCTGGATGCACATTCCACCTGAAACCTCATAGATTGATCTACATGATAATAGTGGACATTTATTTTGTTGGGTGATGGTTATACATTTCAGTTACAGGGATAAGGTGCTCAATAATGTTCGATATGTGCATAATCTGAGAAGAAATATCATCTCCACAGTGACCCTTGATAAACTTGGTATAAACATGAAGCTTAAGGGAAACAAGATAGCTCTTAAGAGTAGTCTGATAGACGGTTTGTATCTTCTACATGGTGAGACTGTTCAGTCTGAAAATTGCAATACTGAGAAACGGATGATCGATAAGAATGCAATTGGATAATAGGCTTGGACACTTCAGCGATCTAAAAATATTAACTGGAAAAGGACTCAATTGACAAGAATGAAGTTAAATAATTTTCAATACGTGAGCATTATGTCATGGAAAAATCCAAGCAGCAGAGTTTTATTGTAGGAAGGCACAACAGTAAAGATACACTTGGATACGTATACGCTGATCTCTGGAGTTGTTATACGGTCATTTTCTGGAAACAATATTTCATATCTACCATTGATGACAAGACATGATAAGACATTCGACAAGTTCTACAAATGGAAACATTTGGTAAAAAAATGATCAAGAAAGTGAAGGTTTTGAGAACATATAATGAACTGTAGTTTTGTAACACAAAGCTTGACGAGTATTGTAGAGTACATGGCATTGAGAGACATCAGACCTGCACCTGCACACCCCAACAAAATGGAGTGGCTGAAATGATGAATCGAACAATTATGGTATAAGTCAGATAAATGCAGAATGAAACAAGACTTGGTGAAGAATTCTAGGCTTAAACAGCTTTGCACATCAACTTATTTGATCAAATGGTCCCCAAGTTCTGCAATAGATCATAATGTACCAAAAGAGTTATGGCTGAACAGAAAACCAGGTTACAAACACCTAAGAAGATTTGATTCAATTGTTTATGTGCATCATGATTAGGGAAAGGTGAAACCAAAAGCACTGAAATGATTTTTTTAGGATATCCTCAAAGTAGAAAATCAGAAAAATGTTTAATCGGCAAAAATGTCGTGTTCAAAGAGTAAATATTGCAAGGATTTGAAATCTGAAGAAAAGGGCATCAAGATTCTTTCTGGTAATAGTTTTAGTTGTAGTTATGCTTCGTGGTAACATATCGGATATAGCTGGTTTTCCGCGAAATCCTGGCTTCTTTAAGTTCAAAAGTGCAGAAAGTGGTCTGTCCTCTCTCGATTAATAGCTAACTGGAAAGAGAATCCTCTTTTAAATTAAATCTCTATTTTGGTACAACAAGATTGATCCGACCAAGTGGTAGTGCGGAAGGTCTTCAGTAGCATGTTCTTACTTCGTCTTTCCTTTTTTAGAGTCACACATTGTTGGAGGGAGAGCAATATAGCCGCCGACTTGATTTCAGGATGTAGTGGAAGAGTTCCAGAGGTCAGTTATGAATGAAGCAATGTGGTAGAATCCCTGTTTCCTCCATTCGGTAGGCGGACTAGAACTATAGAGTAGGCGAGGAGAACGGTCTAGCTCAACGATGAGCTCTTTAGATGTTCAGTCTGTTCGGACAGATATGACGTTGAACCACCACGTTGCCATGGGGTCGCTCATCTTACTCTGCTGTGCTTTCTAATCCGCTTCAAAAGGAAAACAGAGAGGCTGCACTTTTGAACTTAAAGAAGCCAGCGCTTCTAACCTTTGCTTCTGAGAAGAAAGGCCACTACCCCCTTGGCTTTCTTCTGACCTTTTAAGACTTCCTCGATCTCCTACCTGGCTAAAAACTAGAAGTCAGCATTCCTAGGTTTTGAAAAAGACTTTTCATGTCATTTCCATTTAGGTCTGATTCGGATCCGAGATGCTTTCTTGCGAAAGCCAGCGGAATCAGGGCCCAGGAGCTTCTAACGAACTAGGCCCATTGGTCCACTTTTCTTTTAGTGCTTCGACCCGAAGCGATGAGAATGACGCTTGGAAGATGCACAGTAATACCCACGTAACGACACTTAAGCATGCTCAGGAGAAACTTTGGAAAATGGTTCCCATCCGAAGAATAGGAATTCAGAATAGCTCAACCAGTTGCCGGTCTTGTTTGCGTAGTAAATGGTTTTGGTAGCAGGTTTTTTCGGACGTTTTCTAGGATCAGAAGGAAGTGCTATTCAAATCTGAAGAGTTTTCCAGGATATGGTAAAGCTATTTAAGGCTTGTCCTAGTCTCATAGGCGACCGAACAGCCGCCCCCTAATTACTAGACCGACCCGCTAAAGGCAGTCTTCCTATTAGTCTATGTGCCAGTTCAAATCTGTGGCGAGTCGATCGGATGCGGGCGAAATTTCCGCCAATGGCTGAGGGATTAGTGTGTGAGACCGTGATCCACAAACCGTCGCATGGGACTCACCCGTCCTTTTTCCTTCTCACGAACCACGGGAGCGGCAAGTGTCAGACTCTATACATCGTGTTACCACTTAGCAAACTCATGTTTTTTTAATAAACAGTTGTCAAGGCTGCCACTCGGTCCTAAGACGGATTAACCGAAGTATTTCTAGGAATACCGCGGGTTCGAGCAATTGGTCAGCCTTTGGTCCGTCTATCAGAGCGGCGCACAGCTAAAAAAAGAAAAAAAGGAAACTCTACCTTTTCCAAGCGTTTGAAGCTATCAAATAGGCCTTTGAAAAAATTAGAATTCTGAAAATAAGTCGGGGTTCTTTTACCATGTCTACTAGATAGAAGATGATAGAGGTAGTTAGGCTATGCTTGCTTAGTTGGTCATTACGAAATGGGCTAAGAGAGGAAGCCAAACAAACCGACCGACCCGCTATAATAATTCCATAAACACCTAGCGAAGATATGGCAAACGTTGGAGGGTTTGGTGGCCCGAAAAAAACTTGGCTTCTCCAAAAGGGTTCTCGCTCATCTCTTGGGATCCATATCATCTGAAAACTCCAACACTTCTCTGTTAAAAGCACATTTTCAACAGCTTCGTACGTCTTTGGCTAATTGTCGTCGATCCTACTCGAGATAGGACCGGGTAAAGGGAAAAAGACAGAAAAGACAATAGAATAGGAATAAGTTGCAATGCGAACAGGCGTTTACTTATGATATTGGTTGATGTGGAGAAGAAGTAAAACTGAATGGTTCAACCAATAGAATATGGTAAAGAGATTTGGCATGGTGCTCACTAAACCTCCATAATATCTAACAAGTCGAGTCTTATGTTGGTCGGCGATCCGACTCCGCAGAGCATTTTTGGAAAGCATACAGGACTTCGCTACAGAGTATGAACACGAAAGGCGAGAGTGTCCAGACAAACAAGGCTTATCGATTGACAGAATAATAACTTAAGTTCACCTTAAGCTTGAAAGCTAAGGTGAACATTGGTAAGATAAGTGAGTTGACTGGAACAAGTAATATTGAAATCATTGGTAAAACAACCTCGAAAGAAGAAGATTAGCACAAATCTTAGTTTGTTTTGTTAAATTGGAGAAGTCAAGGTTGTTTTCGTTTTTTTTTTCTAAATGAATTGCTTGATGTTCGTGTCTTGATGCAGAAAAATTGTTCATGTCTTTGGGTAAAAGGCTTTTGCAGTTAAAACAGCGATGACAATATTTTATGCCCCGAACAACTACAATATAATAAAATATAACTGAACAAAACGTTAGTACATTATTTAACAATTATAACGTATTAGTTATTATTTTTTTTGTAGGAAACTGGGGAGAACCCCAGAGTGTTTATTAAAGAAAAATGAGACTACAGATAGACTTGTCTCGGACCCGGAGGTCCTGAAACATCAGTACTCAAAAATGAAGCAACAACATCAGGAACCAAAAGAAAAGAATGAAAGCCAAAGGGTAATGAAAAAACATTGTTCGCTAACCCGTGTGCAAGGCGATTAGCTTCCCTATACACGTAAGAAACTCGGACTATCCAGTCCCGTGAGATAAAGCCATGACACAAAAGCACTAGGAAAGACATAGGATGAGACTCGCAGGAAAACCAACCACCAACTCCGAATCCACCTCCAACTCCAGTTTTGGTACCCTCTTCTCCCATGCTATACAAAGCCCTAGTACGCATCCCAGTGTTTTGCCAGTACCTCCAAACACCTGCCAATATTAACGACGAATCCCCCCACACCAATCTCCGTTATCATGCCTCAAAACTCCATCTGCTGTGGCCAGCCCTAGATTACCGTGAGAAGCCCCATCCGTGTTTAGCTTCATCTATCCCAATAAAAGTACCACCTATTGAATCATTCTCTCCACCTAAGTCCCACGACACACCTGTTATTTTTCTTACTTTAGCTACCTCATTGTCTCATCTTTAAGGAACTGCACACGGTCCCCGCAGAGTTTATTCTCACCAAAAATATTTCCGCACCTCCGCTTCCAGCTCCACCATAGTGCTGTTACAAACAGCATTGGCTAGGAATCCTGACTCGTACCCAGTCCTTCCCGAAAATTATAATAAATCCATTGAAGAACCAGTTTTGCAAAGAATCCATGTTGTCTATTTCGCGGTATTAGATGAACCCAAATCCCAGACAAAGCCGAGCAATCTCTCAGGACATGAAAAATACTCTCAAAGCCGCTTTTACAAACCGAGCAAACAGCCGAATCACTAATGTGCCATCGAAGCTGGTCATCATTTGTCATGATAGCCTTCTGCGTCACTAACCATAAGAACACACGCGCTCGCTCAGGAACAATCTCCTTCCAAACCCGTCTATAAAAGGTCTCCATATCAGGCCTTGGTAGCTCATTCTGGGTTATTAGTGCATAAGCCGAAATGTAAATCACTCATCCGAAGTTCCTCCCCACGATAATCTGTCTGTGGCCCCGGTAACCCAATAAACCACCACTGCTGCAAGATCCAATCGGTAGCTAGGGTGCATAAATGGCATGATTCACTGAAAGTCCCACCCCACACCATAGATCCATAGCTGCTGCGCCGTAAAAGTGTCAAAATCCAGTGGTAGTTCGCCCGTCGCCATCTCAGACAAAGGATTATCCGGAATCCACTGATCAACTCAGAACTTTATTTTCTTCCCATCACAAATCACCCAGCTTATCTTTGTGAACCACATTTCTCAACCCCACACAAATTCCCCGCCACAGGAATGAGCAATTACAACGTATTAGTTACAATATGTAATCACATTTTATAATGATTTTTTTTAAACCAGTTTGTACCAATTATATACACACATTTAGCCACTTTATTGTTACAAATTAAAACTTACGGCTCTGTCACAAATATTAGCATAATCAACTCAAGTACGGGCCAACATCAAAATGAGATTGAAGAATTGGGCCAACTACAAAGAGGAGAAGAGTGGTCCTGCAACTGCAACGGTAACTGTGAATGCTGTAGAAAAAAGGTACAAACAGTACAAACATGAGACCGGCTGGAATCTCGGTGAGCAACAGGTTTGGCATGCTTGAAGATAAGAAAGAGTGAGATAAGAACATCATATTCGTGAGCATGTTCCTTTGTGTCTTAGGGTTTCCTAATGAAGTCAGAGTTGTATAAATAAGCAAACAATGTGTATTGCCGTTTTAAGTTAATGAGAATGAACTTCAGTATTTGAGCTTTCTCTGTTTTCTACTCTGTTATATTTCAACCTTCATGGTATCAGAGCCATGAATGCTCCTACTTCTTCTGATGTGTTTACTCCTGCTTTACTCTCTATTACTCAAGTGGTTACTCTGAAGCTTAATGATAAAAACTACTTATCGTGGAAGCTACAGTTCGAGCAATTTCTAAACAGTCAGCTGCTTCTTGGCTATGTTACCGGCGCCATTCCTCGTCCTCCACCCATGCTGTCTGTACCGAATGGAGATCTTGTCAGTGAGAAAAATAATCCGGATTTCCGGAAATGGGTTCATACGGACCAGTAAATTACGGTCTGGCTTATTGGTTCGCTTCCTGAAGACGTGGTCAAGGGCATCTATGGTCTTCATTCATCTCAGGAGATTTGGTTCGCTCTGGCAAAGAAGTATAACAGTGTCTCTGCAACTCGACATCTAGACATTTAACAACGTATTCAGATGATTACAAAAGGTACCAAAACTCTCACTCAGTACTTGACAGAGATTAAAACCCTTTGTGACCAACTTGACTCTATCGGTTCTCCAATATCTAAACAAGAAAAGATTTTTGGTGTTCTTAATGGTCTTGGAATGGAGTATGAATCGATAGTAACAGTTATTGAAGACTCCATGGACACACCTCCTGGACCAAGCTTTGATGATGTTATGTATAAATTGGTTGGGTTTGAAGACAAACTGCAAAGGTATGAAGCTCCTACTGTTGTGACTCCTAATGAAGCGTTTTACACTGATTGAGGAAGTTACCAGCCTGACAGAGGATGTTATTCAGGTCGCGGAAGAGGACAGTACAGATGAGGTTATTCTGGTGATAGAGGAGGTTATTCTGGTGATAGAGGTGGTTACCGTGGTCGTGGTTCTTACTCCACCCAAGGGAGAGGCTTTCTGCAGGCCAAAATCAATACTCTGAAACAATAAATCAACGACCCACATGTTAGATCTGTGGGAAGTATGGTCATCCTGCTTCAAAATGCTTTAAAAGATTTGATCAAAGTTACACTGTTGAGGAAATGAAACGTGCTCTAGCTGCTCTGCGTGTGTCTGGTTCCAACTACACTCTGGATTCTGGATGGTTTGCTGATTTGGCGGCAACAAATCATGTCACCAATACTTCTCAATTATTGTACACTGTGGCTCCTTATGATGGCTTAGATTCAGTTATTGTCGGCAATGGAGAATATCTGCCCATCACTCATGTTGGATCTATTGCAATACCTACCCCTACAGGTACTCTTCCACTGAATGATGTTCTAATCTTACCAGACATAACTAAATCTTTGCTCTCTGTCTCAAAGCTCACTGATGATTATCCATGAGAAGTCACATTTGACTCTGCTACTATATTTGTTAAGAAAAAATTGACAAAGCAGGTCCTCAGCAAGGGAAACAAGCTTAATGGGCTGTATAGATTGGAGAATCCTCAGTTTTTGGTGCACTACACAGTCAGGCAACAGGCGACTTCTGATAAGGTGTGGCACAAGAGATTGGGACGTGCTCATCTACAAATTCTGCATCATCTATCTAGAAAAAAGGCTATCTCTGTCAATAAAACATCTTCTATTTTATGTGAAGCATGTAATCTAGGAAAGTCTAGCAAACTTCCATTTTCTAGTTCTGTTTTTCAAGCTACTAGACCTCTTGAGAGGGTTCACTATGATGTGTGGGGTCTTGCTCCATGTTTCTCTGTCCAAGGTTTCAGGTTTTATGTTGTTTTCGTTGATAACTTCTCTCGGTTTAGTTGGTTGTATCCTCTTAAGATGAAATCTGATGTTTATGCTACTTTTAAAGTGTTCCAACAACAAGTAGAGAATCAGTACAATCAGAAAATTCAGATTTTTCAAAGTGATGGTGGAGGTGAATTCATGAACAATCAACTTCTCTCTCATTTTGTTAGTTGTGGGATCAAACATTATGTGTCATGTCCTCACACCCCTCAACAGAATTGTTTAGCTGAAAGAAAGCATAGGCACATCACTAAATTGGGATTATCTATGATGTTTCAAAGCTTTCTTCCTCAACATCTTTTGGTTGAAGCATTTCTGACAGCCAGCCAACTACCTGATAAATCTGTTACCTTCTTCCGTTAGTGATGATATGTCAGTCCGTTTCAGAAACTTCTTGGTCAAAGTCCTGTTTACACGTCGTTGAGAGTCTTTGGCTGTACCTGCTACCCTTATCTGAGACCTATTCTCATAATAAGTTTGATCCCAAATCTCTTCTCTGTGTTTTCCTAGGCTACGCTGAGAAATATAAAGGGTACAAGTGTCTTAACCCTCATACTAGAAGGGTTTATATTAGTCGTCATGTCATATTTGAGGAAGATAGGTTCCCATGTGCAGAAACTTATCAAACTCTTGTTCCTCCTGCAAGCTCTCCGTTGCTTAAGGCTTGGCACTTGGCGTTTGCAACTCCGATCATTGACCTCTGAAATAGATGCAGAACCGGTAGAAGATCAAACTCCTCCACCTCGAACTCTAGCAATGCACATCAATGTTCCGGTAATGCCATCTCCACTACCACAAAATTAGCAAGACATCTCGAATCTGCAGGACTCAACTTTGTCTCTGAGTAACAGTGATCACTTTGATGACAGAACTTCTTCTGAGACTGTGCAGGCACCTGAACCACCACAACAGCTAAACACACATTCTATGACAACACGAGGGAAGTCACGGGTTCTCAAACCCAATCCACGATATGTCTTATATGTTGTGAAAGACATACCGACTGAACCTAAGACTGTGGCTGCAGTTCTCAAGCATCCAGGATTGACTGGAGCAATGTGACGAGAAATGGGAACCTGCAAAGAAACAAATAACTGGAACCTGGTACCACTTCCTGCAAACGTGAATTTTTTTGGCTGCAGGTGGAACTTTAAGACAAAGTTGAATGCGGATGGTACTCTTGAAAGAATCAGAGCTAGATTCGTTGCTAAAGGTTATAAACAAGAGGAATGTGTGGATTTCTTAGAAACTTACAGCCCAATTGTAAGAACAGAAACTATTAGAATGGGCACTTAGCTGTTGTGGAGCATTGGGATATTAAACAACTTGATGTGAAACATGCTTTTCTACGTGGTGATCTACAGGAAACATTTTACATGAGACATCCACCTGGATTTGAAGACAAAGATCATCCAGAATATGTCTGCAGATTGGACAAAGCTATCTAGGGTCTTAAGCAAGCCCCTAGAGCCTGGTTTGACAAACTAAGCTAATACTTGATCGAGTTTAGGTTCGTCTGCAATCCCAAAGATCCTTCCTTATTTGTTTATCAAAAAGATTAGAATATCATGTTTCTTGTTCTATATATCAACGACGTGATCTTGGCAGGAAACATTCAAAAACTATTCCAACACTTCTTCTCCTCTTTGAGCGACAGGTTTCGCATGAAGGACATGGAAAAATTGAGCTACTTCTTGCGAATTCAAGCTCAATCTACTGCAACATGATTTTTTTTAAAAAATCAAGCAAAATATGCTACCGATCTGCTTATAAATGCAGGAATTGCTGAATGTGATCCTATGCCCACACCATTACCACTACAGCTGGATCGTGTTCCCAATCAGGACAAACTCTTCACTGATCCAACTTACTTCAGAAGCTTGGCTGGGAAGTTGTAGTACCTAACCCTTACTCGTCCAGATATACAATATGCAGTTAATTTTGTATGTCAAAAGATGCATCAGTCCACTCTCTCAGATTTTCAGTTGCTTAAGAGGATACTTCTCTATGTGAAAGGAACACTCACGATGGGTCTTACTATGTCTTCTGACACGGATTCTACTTTGAGAGAATACTGTGATAGCGACTGGGCAGGATGTTGTGAGAAAAGAAGATCAAAAGGAGGGTTCTGTACATTCCTAGGCTCCAACCTCATCTCTTGGTCTGCTAAGCGTCAAGAGACTGTTTCGAGATCTTCAACAGAAGCGGAGTACAAAACTTTATCATACACTGCAGCTGAACTCATTTGGATTGGTGCACTGCTACAAGAATTTGGTATTGAACAACATTAACCAGCTGAAGTGTACTGCGACAATCTCTATGTGGTTCAACTCACTGCCAATCCAGTTTTTTCACAATAGAACAAAACACTTTGAAACACACTTCCACTATGCTCGAGAAAAGGTTGCTATGGGTAAACTGGTCGTTAAACACATTCCGGCTCAATAGCAGATAGCTGATATCTTCACCAAATCTCTTCCTCAATAGAGCTTCTTTGATCTGCGTTACAAACTCGATGTGGAAGAAGCTCTCAGCTCGAGTTTGAGAGGGGATATTACCATGATCAACTCAAGTATGAGCCAACATCAAAATGGGATTGAAGAATTGGACCAACAACAAAACAACAAACCCAGCGAAGAGGAGAAGAGTGGTCCTGCAACTGCAACGGTAACTTTGAATGCTTTAAACAAAGGTACAGATAGTACGAACATGAGACCGGCTGGAATCTCGGTGAGCAACATGTTGGCATGCTTGAAGATAAGGAAGAGTGAGATAAGAACAGCATATTTGTGATCATATTCCTTTGTGTCGTAGGGTTTTCTTATGAAGTCAGAGTTGTATAAATAAGCAAACAATGTGTATTGTCGTTTTAAGTTAACTAGATGATAGCCTGCACCATGTGCGGGTATAATATTTGGTATATAATTGATTATTATATAAATTGTTACCATGATATCATAGTATTAAGTTTTTTTATGGCTAATATATTATCTGTATCTAATCTTATAAAAAATAGCAATATATCATCAAATATAATATAAATTTTATTAAAATAAAAATACTCATAATATTATAATTTCATAAATTTAAAATAATTTTAATATTTTCAAAATTTATCAAGTTACTAATATTTAAATTTCCATCAAAAAAAAGTACATAAATATTTGTATATTCAGTTTAATAACGTAGTTCAAATAAAGCTTTATTAAATCAAATAAAAGCTTTCAAATTTTGGCGTCAATTAAATACTTTATATATGTAATTCAAAATTATGAGTAATTTTATTATTTATAAGAATTATTTATGTCATCGTTTTTCATTTTGTAGTCCATGTGGAACAAAACTTGTATTTATATAATTTCTAAAATTTAAATGTCACACAAGCTATTAAATCTCTTAATTATATGCCTTTAAATGTTTGAATTTAATGATACCACAAAAATAGAGAAAAAATCTGAGAGAATATCTATATTTCCATATATTAAAAAAGTGTATTATTTTTTTTTGACGTGTTTGAATGTAAATATTTCATTGATTAATTTCTCCTAAAATTACTCTGACTGAGACACGTGGCTGAATTTTCTCTCTCTGTCTTCTCAATTAATATATAGGGGATGAGAATGAACTTTAGCATTTGAGTTTTCTCTCTTATCTACTATGTTCTGTTTCAACCTTCAACCAATTCATTAATGTTGTAACGGTAAATTTAAGCACAGTTATGTCATAGTTGTTACGTCATATACATTCGTCACATTTACATCATTAAAATGTGACGAAAATTAGTTACGGTCATAAATGTGACAAAAATTAGTTATTGATTTAGATTGTCACAATATTGTAACGAAATTGTTATTAATTTGTAACATAAAAATCTTGTCACAAAATTGTCTCTCATTTATCACTATTTTTTGTCACAATAAATATTTTCTTTTTAGTTTTATCCTTGAACATATTTAAGTTTTATCCTTCATACTAGGTTTTTCACCCATGCTACGCGTGGGGATTTTTTAATATTTTAATAATATAAAGAAATTAACAATATTTGTTGAAATATTATTTTGTATTCATAATAACATATTATAATATATTTAATCACTAAATTTACATATTACCAATAAATCAGCTATTTATATGATATTTTTATTTAACATATTGTCACTTGAAGTATTTTTAAACAACTTATAGTTTGTTTTTGTATATTTAACAATACTCTAATTTATATTTATTAATTATATATTTTACATCATATAATTATTAATTATTTATTTAATATTTGGCACTTGCGTTATTTTAATAAACGACTTATATCTTTTCATATACTTTAAAAATATTCTAATTTATATTTATTAATATATTTTACATCATATAAACTATTTTTTCTTATGGTTTAAACAATGGATTCTAACGTTTTTCTGTAACGTCAATATTTTGTGAATAATTCATTATAAGCTAACTTTTTATGTATCTATTTCATTTTATAAATACTTCGATATTAGATCCGAGTCAAACATTTTAACCTTATAAATATATCTAGAAGTACACAAGTGTCATTTAAAAAAAAAATTTGTTCTTATTTGAAGCTTTTTTAATTATATATTTGTTATAGAAAACTACCGATAGAGATACAGTTTTATACTCGTGTTTAGAATTTCTGATGTTTACAAAATTTATTCAAAATTTCACTATGGAGTATTAAATGTATTGAAAATTTTCAATTTGCAGAATAAACTCAATCATGTTGACTAATTTTATATTTGAAAGGTTATTGAAAATTATTAGTATATCATATAATGCTTAAACTAATGCAAACACTCTAAATCATGGTTTACTAAGATCATTACAGGATTTTAGATTTTTTTTTCAAAAATCCATTAAATCTTAATAAGTATCATAAACTCAATATATTATTTATTTGGCTGTGTGGCTCTAAAGTCTAATTTTAAAATTATCATTAGTTTACTTTGTTCAAGTCAATAGAATCCTCACTATGTAAAATAAATTAATAATAATTAAAGCATATATATATATATATATATATATATATAATTATAATTAACATAATCTCATATCCATTATATTCAAATACTAAATATTTAAAATATATGAATCAATGAAAGCTCTAAAATATAAAATTTTAAATTTTCGACATATAGATTTTTTCAAAATTAAAATCCCATATCAATTAATGAATTTTTTTTATCATCTGTCTTGTTTATAATATTGTTTCAGNGATTTCCCTAAAAACGTTTTATCATAGCTAAAACAAAATAATACTAACTTAAGAAGAATTTTATAATATTTAATTAATTATTTCAAAGCTAATATAAAAAAATTTAAAACTATATAATTAAAATTTTATTAGTATTTAATTATTTAATTTAATGAGCTTAAGAGGTACATAATTTCAATTTTATTAGTATAAAATTTAACTAAAACCGTTATTTTAACTAATAAATAATCCTCTAGAAAAAGCTATTATTATTATATTTAATGTATATTTTGGTACTTATTTTAAGTTATATATTATGAATTATATAATTGATAATTATATAAATTAGGAAATTTTGGTCATATACTATTAAGTTAACTTTTTATTATTAAAAATTTATAGATATTTCTTACTTTCGCTAATTGTTTTTAATATTCTTAAATGTATTTTTATTAAATTTATTCTAAATATTTTTGTTTCCGTTGTATGCTATATATAGTTAATTATATAAATGAGATAATTATTTTAAATCAAAAAAGTTTTCTAATCTAATATTAAGTTGTTTTTTATTTAATAGAACTTTATAGATAATTTTCTTATCCTATATTTTCAATTAGAAAGTTTCTTAATATAATATTAAGTTGATTTTTTGTTTAATATAAATTTATAGATAATTTCCTTATCTTATGTATTTCTGTTAACAATACAATTAGAAAATTTAGAAAATTTCCTAAACTTTAAATGTTGATGTGAAATGATATTATTGGTTGTTTTCAAATTTCAATCCTATGAGGACAGTCTTAGAGTACTATAACTTCAACTTTTATATATTAATAGATTGTATCTCTTAAACTTTCTCTTTTCACGTCTAAGTTCCCTCCGCCAAAAAGGCAAATTGCAAATCCATATCTAAAAACTCTTTTTTCCTTTCCTGTTTTCTGACGCTCTTTGACGACCCGATAGCCAAATTTCTTGTGGTCTTCTCTCTCTCTAATATTTACTAACCTGAGCATCGGAGCATCATCAGAATAAACACTTCCTCCCGCGAGTTTTCCAAGACAGTTAATTAATTTTTAAGGAGATTTAGAGCACTATTATTAGAGGTTTTAAATTAGGTTTTAATCAAATTTATAATAATAAAAAAATGACGAGGGAGAGAAAGAAGAATCTCTAAAATAAGAGACGTTAGAGCATGATTATTAGAAATTCTCAAAGAAAGTTTCAAAAAAAGAAAAAAAAATTATTAGAGAGCTTTTCGGGTGAGTATTCCAAGATTTTTTAGAACATCACATGATAAACAAATAATATATAATAGTTTATTATATATAATTTTGGGAGAGACTCTCTTTTAAAGCCTCCCAACAATCATGCTCTTACAACATGATTATCACTATGTCTCTAAAAATGAAGTTCTCACAAATTTTATATTATTATTTTATTTGATTTTGTAATTTAATTAAATTAGAAAAAATTGAACTAATAGTAAAACGACAGGTATAGAACTTCATCTAGACCTAACTTCCTCATTTATCTCTCTCTCCTCACTTTTTCCTTTTTTTTTTAGTTAGAAGTTGATCAGAACTCCATCTAACGGCCTGCAAAATCACGTTCTTAGAGAACCTCCATCACTAAACCTCTCCAAAAACTCTTAAATTTTTATTTTTTTCAAAATTTTCTTTTCCGTTTTTCTTAAAAGAAAAAAAGAACTGACGAGTCACATCTCGCCACGTGTCAGAACAGTGTAACGTGTCTCTTAAACATGAGACTTTTAGAGTTGGTTCACCAATAAATACGTAGGACCCACTATTAAAAAATTGTTTTTTTAATGGCTCTCTTATAAACCCTTGATGGAGGTGCTCTTAGAACCTCATGTTTAGAACTCTAAGACATTTACCTTTTTGTTATTAGTCCAATTTTTTCCAATTCAACTAAAATATAAGAAAAAACATTAAGATAATAATATTTTTTTATGAGAACCCCATTTTGCATCTCTTAGAAATTTCATGATGTTACTCACTAAAGATTCTTCTAAACTTTCTGTTTCATATTAATTTTTTTGTGTGTTTCAAAACAGAAATTAAACAAACAAAGATATAATTACACAGCCCAATAATCCACCAAACTGGGCCTGGTTTAATCTCTAAACCGGTAAACAGGAAACAGTAAATCTGCAGAACCGAATACCAATAAACCCTAATCGACAGAACCTTGCCGCCGGTAAAAGAGAACGAGACTCGGAAACCTCTGAAGCCCAAAACAAAGAGAGCAGATGCCACCACTGAGGAAAAGAGTGCACCTCCACCAAAGCCACCACCAGGAAAGACGAGACACGAGAGGGGGACGAAACCGAGAAAAAAAGACAAAGGGCGAGCGCCGGTTCACGCCCAAGCTAGACGGAGGATCAATCCTTTATCGCTATTGTCGGTTCGCCACCGCCACCAAAGAAACACCACCGTCCTTAAGCAGTGGAAACTGCTGTAAGAGATCTCAGTGGTACCCGACTGCAGAGCAACTACACCAAAACCGGACCACCAAATGATATGCCGAACCGACGACCATGATGTGCCAAAGGAGGAAGAGAGACTTACCAGTAGGAGGGCAGCCATGAAAGACAGCAGTAAAAGGATCTTTAAGACACAGACTCCGACCCAGTCCTCAGAAGATTGGAACCATATGAGCGCTGACACTGGGAGGCCCACGAAGGCAGCCGACATACCAGATATAAACGCCAGGACCAGCCACTTTTACCGTAGACGGGAGAGATGAAGCCAAAGATGAAGCACAGGGACGGAAAGGAAAATAAAAAGTAACACTAGCCCTCTCCGGTGAGGAGCACTGGATGTTGGGGTCAAAATCCCCTCCTCAGAGATTGATAGAGCGAGAAGTCTAGATCACAAATGAACAGATCATATCCCAGAAAAAAGCCTTCGAAATGGGGACCAACCGTTCATGCTCTGAGCATGAGGCCAGCCTCCCACACTCTGAGTATGAGGCCAGCCGCCCTCCATTCCCACGGAAGGAGCATGGCGTCTGGCAATCCAAGAATAAGGCCAGCCGCCCACCGTCATGTCCTAAAACCAAGCGTCCAAGCGTTCATGTCCTGATCTCGTACACCCATCCAAACATTCAGAGACAGACGCCATCCATTGCTTCCCGAAGATCATGGCGCCTAGCCAATACCATTCCACGCCAGCCGCCCTCCATCCAGCCTCAAAAGCATGAAGCCTGGCCAGTACCAGTCCAAGCCAGCCGCCCTCCATCCAGCCTTGAAAGCATAGCGCCTGGCCTGACCTAAGAGCCAGCCGCCAATGCATCTCAGCAAGTAGATGGTCAGCTGGCCATCGTCAGGTTGGGCGGCTCGGTTGGAGAAATTCGTAAAATATTTGGAACACTATTCACGCGGAAAAAACCGTTAAGACACTGTTCACAAAAATACAAAAATACTTTTCATCCCAGAAAAAGAGTTAATCAAAGGTTGATTTAAACTCAACCGAATTTCGGTTTACTGTTCACGGTTTACTATTCATCATTACTGTTCATCGATCAGCAAAAATCGGGCCAAATCATGACAGATTGCTAAAGGTTTCAGTCGAGCAGAACAATGTCCCACATCAAAAATATGTAATTTTAGCATCCTAGGATCATTAGTATATATACATATATTTATGCTTAGTAAAGGTTAAAGAAACCTGAATCCAAGTATAAGAGCTTTTGTGATATAAGACATTAAACACTCACGAATTCTTTTGTACTTCAGAGAAAATCCAATAAAATCATATTGTTACAGTTTCGGTCCTTTTTGTTCTTATAAAATAGAGTTTTCGAGCCCCCATTAATATAAGTTTTGATTGTGTGAGTTTCGACTCTCACAGTTTGGCGCCGTCTATGGGGACGAGAAATATTTTACACCTTAAGAACGAGAGGATACAGATTAGAAGACAATGACAACAGGAAGAATCAGCGACACAAATAACTAGCCGGCCGGAGGAATTGCCACAGGAACATCCAGAGCTGGGACGGCCGCCACCGGGACAGCCGCCACCGGGACGGCCGCCACCGGGACGGCCGCCACCGGGAC
>OVBB01000817.1:0-18054 GCA_900406415.1 Isatis lusitanica
AGGTGCACCTATCCCTCCTTATTACACTATTTAAGGTATAATATACTTTGCTGTTGTGATAATATCTCTTAACAGAACTTCTAATGTTTTCATTCTTTTCTTTTTTTCCTGCAGGATGAGCTTATCAGCAACTCTTAGGAATATTGTGGTACTCTTCTATTTTAGTTTTAGTTTCAGTCTCTCTTCTGTTGCGTTGTTTAGGGAACATAAAATAATGTGAACTTCTGAGTAATGTTGTGTGTAGTCTTTTTTTTTTTTTTTTTTAAAGCTTCCGTCTTTGTTTTGTGAACATCTGAGTAAGATCGTTTGAGTTAGTTACGACTGAACAAAACTAGATATGGACCTCTGAATGTTTCCTCCTTTTTGTTCTCTTTATTCACACAATTTATGTATGGAACTTGAGCCTACGATAGGACTGTCGAGTTGTTTAGAAACTCGTGTTTCGTAATAGTAATAGAGCTCATGAGAGCTTTTGACCGCTGTGAGCTCATAGGGTTAAACAATAGGATGTTGAAGCCTTCTTTTTACATCTATAAGATAAATTTAGAAAGTGGTGATTGGGGGTGAGATGTTGATATTTGGTCAGGGGGTCACAATTAAAGCACCAACCAAAGATATTCATTAGCTGAGGATTCAATTTGATTCCCTGATGATGATCTTGTACCAAGTAGTGATCGTTTTGTTTTAATAACAACAGAACAAATCAACTATAAATAGTAATAGACGAAAAAGTAATAACAAGAGCTCAGTCATAGGCGTTATCTCATCTGAAATATCAGAAGAATGCAATAGACCCAGCCATAACTAAAGCCAAATACATCACAGCTCAAGATTCTGCATCAGAAAGGAATCGAACCAAGGCCTCTTCTAAGGTTAGGTACTATTCTACCACTACACCGCTAGTGCCACTTGCCTTAGTATCTCACAGTTTTTATTTCAACGCGAAGTTATGGGTTAATTTCTCTGACGGTTGGGGCTTTTTGTAACTTAAAAATAATTGAGGGTTTAAAAATGGACGGACCCATAGTTGAGGGTTATTTTCATAAACTATTCAGATCTTATTATATAAATATAAACACTGTAACTACTTTACTCTCTTCTCTTCTTCGTTTCCTTTTATCACCTCTGAGTTTTGTATCTCCTCCGATTTCTGGTAAGCGTTTCACAATCTACTTCCGACCTTCTTCTCCTTGGTAGGCATTGTCGAGATGAGGGTTTTTCTTTGATTCTAACCTAGGGCTTTGCTCTAATCTAAGTTCTCTGGAGTTTAGAGTTTGAAGTTATCTCAAGTTCTTAGTTTGATTCTCACTACGCAGGTTTGTTATGTTTGTGTTTACCTTTACTAATTTTAACTCGCTTTTTTTGCATGATTGTTGTCTTCGGGCTTTGAACATTCAAGACTGTTTTTGTTGTGGGGCCATGATAAGTGACGCGTCATCAGCCATCCCCAAGCCTTGGGTTTATCCGGAATATTGCTACTCATACGAGAAATGTAACATTCGAGTTCCCTTTTTAACACTTGTGTGAGATTTCGAGTTTTGTTTCTCTAGTTGAGTTTTTTCTTTTGTCTTTATGTCAGCTTTGCTCGGCCACACATGCGGCCATGATGACTTACGATGCCGGGATTCGAGAGTATCAGCGCAAGGCTGAGGAGGCTAAGATCGCAGCTGTTGCTTGGAAGGCCAAGTACGAGAAGAGTGAGAAGAAGGCCGCTCGGTACAAAACGAGGAAGGAGAAAGCACTCCTGAAGGCAGTAGCCGCCAAAAGGAAGCTCAAGGAGGAACGGGCCCTTTGTGAGAGACGCATCTTGAAGGCACGTAAGGAGGAAAGATGGAACTTGGTGGGAAAGTACAGCCGTCGTATGGACAAGGCGAGAAACTCTCTTGCCGAGTTGGCTGAGGCCAAGCAACACGAGATGTATCTGGGAGAGTTTGCTGGGAACTTGGGTTTGCTTGCTGACCTGGAGAGTGGTTCGACCATTGCCGAGGAGAAAGTGAAGGTGAAAGGATTGGCAGCTGAGTTCATGGACAAGGTGGGCAACTTTCAGCGAGTGATGGACGGTTTAGCTGGAGAGCTAGTGGTTTCTCCTGTTTCTCCATATGTGTCGTGGGAGTGTGCACTTGAGGAGGACCCAGTTGGGGACGAGGCTTCGAAGGTGGGAGTGGTGAACTATAATGGTACTAACCACCGCGCTGCCGCCTTGGAGGACACTGATTCCGATTCTGATTAGGTAGAAAAAGATGTTTAGTTAACATATTTCTCAGATAAAGATTCCATATCGCAAAACAAAACCGATATCAGATGCTTTTACCCTCTTAAAACGTTAAATGGTTGTGCAAGTCCTTTAATTCGTTGAAATAGACAGTCTACATCCCAATAAAAGAGAGCTCAGTAACAAGGCCATCATCAGATCAGAGAATCAGAGGAATGCGAAGGACCCAACCATCGCTAAAGCCTAAATCTTCATAGCTCTCCCGGGAATCGAACCAGGGTCTGTACCGTGGCAGGGTGCTATTCTACCAATAGACCACTGGTGCTACTTGATTTAATTTGTTTCGTTTTAAATTTATTAATAAACCGAAAAGCTCAGAAACAAAAAATGAAGTGACCTAATGAGCCTTCTTCTTGATTCTAATTACTGAGAGGGAAAACAATATAACTTTTGGATGTTCAAAGATTTACTCTGTAATTGTATAACACAAATGGATATTGCAATGTTTCTGCTCTTACCCTCTACTAGAAACGTAGAAAGGTTTTATAAGCCAAAGAATTCACAAACTAACAATCTACATTACTCAGATAGTCTGAATGAGTTTGAACTTACCAGGATACGTAATATAGAGCTCAAAACCATAATGGCAATCATCATCCTTAAGAAAAGCTATAACAATTTCCAAGGTCAAGGAAAAAAGCAAAAGTCTCACCTTTTCAGAAAATTTGTAGAGGAGGAAGACTGCTGAAAGAATATTAATTTTGGTTCTTTTCAAATGGAGAATATGGGACTGGTCTGATCCGATTGCAAAAGATTTTATGGTTGATGAAGACAGATATATGAAACAACACAGCCGAGAGGGCACAAGAACATGTGGAATTTGAACCTTTAAAAAAATTAAATTATGTGTTAATAAAAAAATAAAGTAAACAAAATGAGAGCTCAGTAACGAGGCCATATCTGATCAGAGATTCAGAAGAATGCGAAGGACCCAACCATCGCTAAAGCCTAAATCTTCACAGCTCGAATGCACCAGCCGGGAATCGAACCCGGGTCTGTACCGTGGCAGGGTACTATTCTACCACTAGACCACTGGTGCTTCTTGTTCTATTATGTTTTGTGTTAATAATTTACTAGAAATATAAAAGCTCAGCAACAAAAAAATGGAGTGGAATAATGAGCTTTTTGAAGAGGTCATCGTCTCTCTCCTTTTCGGGTTAGCTCTATATTTCAATTTTGCTTTTTCTTTATAGTTTATACAAGTATGGTTTTTGTGATCTTGATTGTAATTACAGATTTGTGAGATGATAAACAATATTAACTGTATTTGTTTCTAGAAATTTGTATCTACTAAACCATTTGAGTCGAGAAGCAAGCCATATTTTTGTATCAGAACATACAAAAAGTGGCGCTCATGGGATATACAAAGCACGCTTGTTTATGCTCAAAGTAACCTTCAAGGGGAAAGGTCAGATGCTGGACTTGAAGACTTTAATTCCAAGATAAATGGACAAATTCACATGCGTTAATGTAATAACATGTAGTATTAGTCCATCTCTGCATTACCTTACTTAACCAAGTTGAATTGTATTTCAAGACTGGAATTAAAGAAAGTAATCTTCTAGTCTCAGCCTACCATGTTGACACAATCAGGATTAGAATTATGCATCAACTGAACTATATAATTATCAATAAAAAAAAGTATGCTTTAGTTAAGGTTTCGTGCTAACTAATCAAAACTGTTAAGTTTAGCGACTTTACCACAAATTGCACAAAAATACAACACTATAGTGAATCGAAGCTTGAATCTCTTTTGCCTTCAACAGGAAACCTAAAGAAGATCACTGAGAAGCCTTATCTGCAAACAGAGTCAATAAATCAGCATTGACTCTGGTGATCAACTCTATTTGAGGCTTAAGCCTTGAAACCTAGTTACAACCATACTAGCTTCCCTAAGCCAAACAGCTCCTACCTATAATTCTCTCGAAGTCAAAAATATGTTTCATCTGGCATTAGTTAAGACCTTAACCAAACCGCTCATAAGAGTACTCTAAGCTAGAAAACTGAATCTCATAATACTCTAGCTCAATGTGTTGCAAGTAAACATGCAAAATTAGCCTTCATTGCCCCAGTCCTCAGACAAAGGACTCCACATCACCTTCTTCTCTTCCTTATATAAAGAACACGACATCTCTATACATAATCGATACGGGACGAAATAAACAACTTAACAAGTCCGATACGTAGCCGTTCTGACTTAACTAATGCCAGATGTGATCCTGTGCCCATTTCACTCGTGCGGCTTGAGGTCCTGCAAGAAAGTCTCAAAATTTGGTAAGATATCACAATGACAAAAAGCAAAACTGTTAGCGTCTTTGTCAGAATATACAAAACTAATCTCTTTGTCATTCAACAAGACACCCAAAGAAGATCACCGAGAGCCTTATCTGCAAACAGAACTGATAACTCAGCATTGACAGGGATGAACTCTATTGAGGCTTATGCCTTGAATCAAACAGCTCCTAAGTCCTAACATCCTCTCGAAATCAAAAGATGTTATATTGATAAGAAAGACACTTTTTTGACCTTATCAAGGTCCGAACCAAACAGCTTTCAACACTCTAAGCAAGAAACTAACAACATACATCACTCTGATCCAAGATTGTAGTTTGAACTTAGCAGGATATACAATTCAAAACTCTAATGACAATCATCGCTTCTACTATGATTTATACCAAGGTGAAAAGCAAACAATCTCACCGTTTGAATAAATTCATGGTCGGTGAAGAGATATATAAGTTATAACACAACAAAAGAACACTACGCAAGAAGGAAGTAGAAAATGTGGGATCTGAAACAACGAGGCAAAAAAAAAAGGTTAGACTCAGACATAGGGTCTTTTTGCAATAATGGAAGTTGTGGGGTGGAAATGTAAGAAATTAAAAAGTTGGGGAAGCAAAAGAGGAAAAAAAGGAAGCCTGTCAGACAACCGTGCGACCACTCCGGAGAGGTCAAGACCAAACCAGATAGCGATCCTCTACAGCGCGGAGACTCGGAGGAGAATCGTAGCCGTTAATCACACTCAGATCGCACGGTCATGATTCATCAACCAGGTTTTAGGGCTTGTCTCCTTAGAAATCAAGGATACAAAGGTACGAGCCTATAGAACAGATCCTGTTCAAGTAAGGTCGTGACCGTAACCTTCAACTCTACCGTTTATAAACAGCACAGCTTGTCTGTTCATTACCGATGTGGGATGTAATAAACAACTTAACAAGTCTGATACGTTGCCGTTTCTACCTTAATCAACTTAACAAGTCTGATATGTCGTCGTTTTGGCTCTTACCTCGGTGAAGGGAGCTTTCTTCTCCGAATCCGATGATTCTCTCGCTCTCCGTCTCTGCTCTTCATTCGTGTGGAGTTTCCTCGGCGCCGGAGCTCTTACCCCAGAAGCTTAATGTTAGTAAATTATGGGATTGATCATTCCAAATCATATGTTGTAAATTATGGGTTCGTGCGTCGTAATGATACTTTCTTCGTGTCTCTTCGACATACTTGGTTCGGAAGAGTGTCTCTAACCGAGGTGAAAATTAATTTTCACATTTTGAGAACTTTAACAGAGCTTGTTGATTTGTGAAATGGTGAGTTAAGAGAGAAATTGTTTTCTAGGTGATTGGTATCAGAATTTTTATGCTATTCAGTCGAATTTTTCTTGGAGCACCATCTCTCCGACCTCAGGAAAAAAAACCAAAACAAAACAAAAAGAGAGCTCAGTTACGAGGCCACTATCAGATCAGAGATCAGAACAGTGCGAAGGACCCAACCATCGCTAAGGCCCAAATCCTCATAGCTCTCAAATGCACCAGCCGGGAATCGAACCCGGGTCTGTACCGTGGCAGGGTACTATTCTACCACTAGACCACTGGTGCTTCTTGTGTTACTATGTTTCATAAAACTTTAGACCCAAAACGCTAGAGTGGACAGCTTACGAGCTCATTGTCTCTCTCCTTTTTGGGGTCAGCTCTATTTATATTCTGCTTTCTCTTTATACAAATACAAGTGTGGTGTTTTTATGATCCCGATTGTGATTACAGACTCGTGAGAGGATAAACAATATAACTTCTGAATGTTCAGAGATTTACTCTGTATTTGTTTCTAGAAACTTGTATCTCCACTAAACCATTTGAGTCAAACCACATTTCTTTCTCAGAACATACAAAAATTGGCGCTCATGGGATCATACAACCGCTCCATGTGTCCACTAGACGAAGACAAGAAGATCACTTTTTTGATTCCTTAACTATGAATGCTGCAACATCTTAGTGACAAAGGATACTAGAAAAGTGATCGTCAAAAGTGATTATATGCCACTTCAATTGACAATGAACAGAGAAAGCATTGCAACAAAAAGGAGAACACTCTACAAGCCTCACGTCTCTCATGTCAGAATGGCTGCTACTACCATTGGAACTAAGAAAATGAATGCACAGAAGAAGAGCCTCCACAACTAAACTTCACAAGGGGAAAAATGTGATGCTGGACTTGAAGTCTTTGAAGACTTGGATTCCAAGATAAATGCACTAATTCACAGGCATTAATGTAATAATCATTCGTCTTGGAGATGCTCTGGATACTCATCAGAAGTTACCAAGGGAGGATCATCTGAGCGTATGAGTCAGGTTGCTGTATTTTCTCATATTTATATCTGAAAAGTTTCTGTTCTTGTTACCCTCTACTATAAGTCTATAAGCCAAAGAATTCACCGAAAACTAACAATCTACAATACTCAGATGGTATGAATGAGTTTGGACTTAGCAGAATACATATATAGAGCTCAAAACCATAATGACAATCATCCTTAACAAAACTCATCACAATTTCGAAGGTCAAGAGAACGCCAAAGGGAAAGAGGAATACTCAGATAGTCTGAATGTGTTGCAGAAGGATTCAGTCGGTGAAGATAAATGAAACAACAACCGTGAATTAGAACCAAAAAAGGGAGGCCTGTCAGACACTTTTTGACCTTGTCAAGGTCTGAACCAAACCGCTCATAATTGTGTCTTAAGGTTGAAACTGTGAGTCTCATAAGCATCTGAAAAAAAGGGAAGCCTGTCAGACAACCGTGCGACCACTCCAGAGAGGTCAAGACCAAACTGGATAGCGATCCTCTACAGCGTGGAGACTCCGAGGAGAATCGTAGCCGTTAATCACACTCAGATCGCACGGTCATGATTCATCAACCAGGTTTTAGGGCCTGTCTCCTTAGAAATCAAGGATACAGAGGTACGAACCTATAGACAAGATCCTGTTCAAGTAAGGTCGTGACCTACACCTTCGACTCTACAATATATAAACAGCATGGCTTGTCTGTTCATTACCGATGTGGGAATATTTAAACAACTTTGCACGCCAATATGCCGCCGTTTCTAGGCTCAGTGCACTAATGCCCCCATACGTCATCGTTTAGTTAATGTACTGATAAAGAAGATACTGAAACAAACGTTTCGTCTCTCAATCCCTATCAGAATCTCATTTGTTTAAACCCTTTTGGATTAGGTGAGTGAGAATATTAAAATTTTGTGAATTTAACAGAGAATTTGGAGAAAGATTGTTGATTGTAAAATAATGGGTTAATTTTTTTGTTGCTTTTGTGAAATGACGAGTTAGTTATTCTTAATTGTATTCTCTTGTGTATAGGACTTGTTTCATCCCCGGATGAGTTCTCAACGTCCCGGATGTACTCTTGCCAAGATTATGAGCCAATGGTTCTGATTAATCATCTTGTTCCCTGGCTTGAGAGTTCTGCCTATCATGCCATGGCTGAGAACTCCTAACGTGGATAGATCTCTGGGAGAAAGTGATGATTCTCCTTGTTCTGTCTAAGTTCAGTTGGTTTGCTATCACCATGTTTGATTTTGAGACACTAAAAACCACTATCACTACATTAGTACACATGATGTTGCAAAGAGTGGCGCACAGTTTTTCTCAGGGTCATTACAGTAAACGGTGCTGGTGTGGGTTGGGTTTTAGGTTTTAGGCTCGTCTCCCTCTCCCCTAGATTCACAAGGCTGTATACATTTAGTGCTCGCTGAAGATCGACCAAGTGAGAAATATTCTTGATTATGTGACCTCGATATGACTCTGATGAAGTTATGTCTGCACTAAAGACACTCTGATGAAGGGGATGTTTCTACAAGGAGTTGCTTGCACCATGTGAACACGGTTACTTCACAAGGTACGTTACTGGTTTGTCTTAATTCTGATAGTTTTGTGATAACTTTTGTCGGTTGTAAAACAGAGTTTAGAAGACAATAGTGGATGGATGAAGTAAGCAACGTGGTACTGAAGTTGCTTCAAGGACTTGCCAACACTTAATGCCCAGAGCCTAGGTACCCTTCTCCCCTCAGAGGCTGCTTTTGGAAGCGCGGTATATATGAGTAGAAAGCAGAGACCAAACCAAGACAAGTTAGGAAACAACTATGAATCTGAATTATGAAAAGAAACATTATATGTACTTTGCGTATTTGAGCCTGTGAATTGTGGCTTATTTGTATTTGTCTTGTGTTATGATCTACGTTTTCATTCATTAACAAGCTGATTTTCTTGTTTATCCGATTAGTAACAGCACATGTATAAAGCAAAATAGAAAAAAAAAAAAAAAAAAAAATCATTCATATATTATGTGTTTGGTTTTAGAATATGATTGTAATGTATTGTCTTGTGCCCAAAAAAAAAAAAAAAGTCACTCTCTAGACAGAGAGAGCTCAGTCAAGGCCATATCTGATCAGAGATTCAGATGAATGCGAAGGACCCAACCTTCGCTTAAGCCTAAATCTTCACAGCTCTCAATGCACCAGCCGGGAATCGAACCCGGGTCTGTACCGTGGCAGGGTACTATTCTACCACTAGACCACTGGTGCTCTTTGTTTAAATTTCTATTTGTTTCAGTGATTAACACAAAGCTCAGAAAGTTCACTTCTCATTTCTTTTCCTGTCCATCATTATTAAACAATCAGCAATATGAATATTTCAGTTCCACCAGCTACAATACTTTGATGAAAATGTTGATAAGTTCACACGAATCCAAAATATTATAAAGAAAGAGAAAAAAAATTAATGAAGTGATATAAAAACATGCCCTTTATGAAACAACGGAACTTAATCATATAATTGTTATCTAACTTAAATCACTTTTTAGACCAAAAACATCAATTACCTCTTCACGTGTATATGCCTCGTATTTTATTGTATGCCTAAGTTCCAAAAGTAAGCATGAAGTAAGATAATATATTATCATGAAAGAATCTTAAAACAATAATGAACAACACAATCTACCTCTTAACATTAATGTTTTAACACTGAAAAAATTCCACTAAAAATCAGGGGAAACAGAGCATCACCTTAAACAAATATTGTTCTTAATTAAAAAGGCTTGTTTTAAAAAAAATACTTTAATAGTTTATTTTTCAAATAGCTTATTAGATTTTATCAGTCACAGAATTTATGGAAGCAAGCTATTTATTCACATATTTTGATATTCAATAAGTTTAAATGTAAAAAAAGCTTATGTCATTTTGCGATAATCTAATTCAGACAGTAGAAAACAGAAAAACATAGTTAGTATTTCATAGTCATTGGTTCAAGTAAGAGAAAATATTTTTGCGAATAAATAACAATCAAATATTGAAGATCTTTAATGCATAGTTAGTGTAACATTAGAGATCACAAGACGAATAAAATTGAGATTATTTATATATTGCCATATATATACATGTATATATATTAAAATGTTGCTTATACGTTTTTTATGTTAAAAAATAATGATAAATAGAGGTTAAAAATATTGTCATGATGAGCAAGACTAAGATTATAGTATTAAAAAAGAGGTTTAAAGATAAAAGCTAATTACTGTTAGGCAAGTATAAATTTTTCTTTATTTACCTTGATGTTACTTGTTGGTGTACTTATGAGAGAAAGTTGCTCGAATCCATTTGTAAAAGAAATTTTTTTTTTTTTTTTTTTCATCTGAATAATATAAAGGATAAACCGAATTCAAATAGTTCATAAATACAAACCTAAACTCAAAGAGAGGGGAGAAACAAAAAAGAACAAGACAAGACAAAAGAAATAAATCAGTCTAAGGCAACAAAGAGGAGCGAATCTCAGAGCTAAACAATCCATTGAGCCAGAGAGGATGACCAGATGCAACATAAGATTGTCTCCACCTATGAACTGTAGCGCTTTTTGCAATGAGATAAGCTCCTCTATTTGCAGACTTTAACTCCACCTCAATTCTCCAATCCAAAAAATTAGAAGCAGCTAACTTAAGATCACCCACTTGAGGACTAAAAGACGGCCAAGCTTTGGGACGAAGCAGAGCCTTTTTTAGCACAGGAGCCTCCACTGCAAAGATAACTTTACTTATATGATGAGAAGTCATACTTTCCATAGCCCATTGAAGACCAAGAAATTGAGCTTCCGACCAGGAACGAATATTAGACATAGAGCGACGACTATGTAACAGGACATGGCCCATGGCATCTCGCAAGATCCACGCCAAACCACACAAACTCTTCTTTTTCGACCACACAGACCCTACATTACACTTCAACCAACCCAACTGGGGCGCCTGCCAGACAGAACGAACCTGACCACTATCCAAAGAAACACCAACACTATCTACACCAATAGGACTCTCCTGAGCCAAAAACCATAACTCCGCTTCCTCTTTAATCTTATTAACACTATCTAAAGCTAAAAAGCTACGCCCTTCAAAGATCCAGGAATTACGATTCTTCCAAATATACCAAAGAACCCAGGGGAAAATCCGCTTAATCTCAACAGGAATAGAGTCACTAGACACTAACGAAAGAAGATAGTTAACATTAGAAAAAATGGAGGAAGGATCAAACCCCTGACGAGGATGAGGAATGTCCGTAAGCGCCCAAATTTGACGAGAAAGAGGGCACATAAATAGAAGGTGATTAATAGATTCACCTTCCTCACCACACACTTGACAGAAACCTTCCGGCTTAATACCTCGAGAAGCTAATAAATCATCCACCGCGATTGCTGCCGATAAAGCTTTCCAAATAAAAACTTGAATTTTAGAAGGAGCTTTCAACCGCCAAATCTTCGCCTTGAGGCTATTCACTGACGGAAGCATCGAAGCAGATTGAAGCACCAATGAATTCCGAGAGTTAAAAGCCAGCTCATAGCCAGATTTAACAGAGTAAACACCTTGATAGGAAAACCTCCAAGTATAAGAATCTGCCCGAGACGTAACAGGCTGATGACGAAGCAAATTCAGAACATCATTTCTAACAAAAACGTCTTCAATAGCCGCTCTGTTCCATCTCCCTGAATTACTATCTATAAGATCAGAAGCCCGTAAGTTAACATTAAAGTAGATATTCTTTCTGAAAGGGGGACGCAGGAAACCATCATCATCTTCAAGCCATGGATCAATCCACACCTTCACAGAACTACCATTGCCAACAGAGGTTTTAAGACCCTTGCAAAGAAGATCACGACCAAATAAGATACTTCTCCAAGCGAAAGAAGGACGAACACCAAGACCTGCATGAACAAATTCTCCATCCGGAAAATATCTACTTTTAAGAACTTGGGCCATGAGACAGTCCGGAGATGAAATAATCCGCCAGCCTTGCTTTGCTAAAAGCGCTTGATTGAAACATTCAAAGTCCTTAAAACCCAAACCACCTTTATCTTTAGGCAGACATAGCTTTTCCCAACTAAGCCAGTGAATTTTCTTCCTGTGTTCCACTGTATTCCACCAGAAATCTCCCATAGCACTAGCAAGATTTGAGCAAACTGTTTTGGGGACTTTAAACACTGACATAGCATACACAGGGAGAGCAGAGATAACCGTCTTCAGGAGTACTTCCTTACCACCTTGAGAAAGCGTTTTGGCAAACCAACCGGAAATGCGATGCTTAACACGATCCTTAATAAACTGAAACAGCTTGACCTTAGATCCTGAGAAACATTCGGGCAGGCCAAGATATTTTGCATTTCCGCCTTCCGCAGCAATAGAAAGAATCTCCCTAATACTATCCTTGCTTTGCAAATTCAACTTAACACCAAAAGAGATAGAAGACTTAGAGAGATTAATCATTTGACCTGTAGCAGCTGCATACGAATGAAGAATATCCTTAAGCACAAGCGCTTGCTCAGAAGAGGCTTTACAAAAGAACAGACTGTCATCTGCATATAGAAGATGATTCACCATCGGACCCCTCGTAGAAAACTGAAAACCCGAGAGAGAGCCATTCCGTTGAGCTTGATTCAGAAGATGCGAGAGACCTTCCGCACAAAGCACAAAAAGAAAAGGAGAAATCGGGTCTCCTTGTCGAAGCCCACGCTGAGGAGTAATGAAGCCATGCGGTTGATTATTTATCAGAACGGAGAAGGTAGGTGAAGATACGCAGAACATTATCCAGTTCACCCACTTCAAATGAAACCCCAACGCAATAAGAAGTGATCTCAAATAAGCCCATTCCACTTTGTCGTA
This sequence comes from Isatis lusitanica, assembly GCA_900406415.1. NCBI lineage: Eukaryota > Viridiplantae > Streptophyta > Magnoliopsida > Brassicales > Brassicaceae > Isatis > Isatis lusitanica. Next base: position 12,747 of record OVBB01000817.1, read on the forward strand.
TGCCTTGGACATGTCTGTCTTAACCACCATGCCTTGTTCTGAGATGACTGGATGAGAGTGTAAAGCATGTATCATTTCATGCGCCACAATAATGTTGTCTGAAATAAAACGATCTCCCACAAAGGCCGACTGGTTAGCAGAAATCAGAGAAGGCATAAACGGTTGAAGGCGAGACACTAAAATCTTTGACACAATTTTATATAACACAGAGCATAAGCTAATTGGTCGAAGATCCGATAACTTAGAAGGATTAGGAATCTTCGGGATCAAACAGAGATGAGTAAAATTCCATTCTGGGGGGAAGGAACCAACATCAAAGAAACCTTGTACTTCTGCTACAATTTGGTCCTCCACAATATCCCAAAATTTTTGAAAGAATAAACCTGTAAGTCCATCAGGACCAGGAGCACTGGAAGCTTTGATCGAGAAAGCCGCGCATTTCACTTCGTGTCTAGATACAGGTTTAATAAGGCTCTCATTCATCTGTTGTGAAACCTTCGGTTCAAAGCCCTGAAACCAAACAGAGAAACCAGACGGATTGGAAGACTTAAAAAGATCAGTGAAGTAGTTAACAGCAACTTCTCCTTTAGCAGCTTCCGAGAAATGCTCCACACCCATATCATCTTGAAGCATATCTACTGAGTTTCTTTCCCTTCTATCCTTAACAGAATTATGATAGAACCGAGTGTTTTTATCACCAGCCTTGAGCCACTTATCTTTGCATTTTTGCCTCCAATACAGCTCTTCATCTCTATATGCCTTCACCAGTTCTCCTTTTAAAAAACGTTGGTGTTGGAACGAAGGATGCTGAGATGATTGGTCAAACTCCAACGCAGATTCCAGATGATGAATTCTGTCCTTTGCATTAATATTTGAGCGTCTCTTCCATTTGCTAAGCTGTCGACGACAATTTCGGATACGATCAGACACCGCCACACGAACACAACCATGATTAAGTTGCCAGGCCTCCTTAACAGTATCCAATATCCCCGGAGCCGCTAAAAACCTTTGATCAAACTTAAAAGAACCCCTATACACCTCTTGAGAATTCACTAAATTTACCCAAACAGGCCTATGATCCGAGCCTCTTTTATCAAGAAAAGACTGATTAGAGTCCGGAAACATCCTAAACCAAGCCGGGTTACCAAAACTACGATCTAACTTACACTGAACCCAATGCTTATACCGCATACCACCCCAAGTAAAACCATTCCCATGACTTGGAAGTTCTTCTAGATGATTAGCAGCTATCATATTGGAGAACGGCCAGAAGGATTCTTCATTCCTAGAAGGGCCACCTACCTTTTCACCATTGTGCAAAATGTCATTAAAATCACCTACTACACACCAAGGATCCGATCGATTAATACCTATTCGAGACAAACGTTCCCAGAACCTAGGTCTATCACCCATAGAAGGAGGACCATAAACACAAGAGAGAAAAAAGGTATTGGCATTAAACTGAACCAGCATATCCAAAAGATTTTTATTTACAAACTTAAAGTCTATCTTAACAGCTTTTTTCCAAAAAACCGCTAAACCACCACTTCTACCAATCGGATCAACTGTATACACCCGATCATAACCTAACCAGACCTGAAGGTCAATCAAAACATTCTTACAGTGCATAGTTTCCATTAAAAATAAAACCTCCGGAAAATAACTTTTACGAAACTCCCGGAGACGGTGAATTGTCAGGTCATGAGAGAGACCCAGTCCCTGACAATTCCAGCTCAAGAGGCTCATTAAGCTTTCGGCGATCCCTTCCTCGGGATCACCCTTGATTTGGGACGCTTGGCGCCTTGTGATGCAACTTGAGCCTCATCAGCAGCTTTCCTTTTTGGACCTTCCACATTCATACCCTTCCCATCACCATAGAGATCTTGTAAAATATTTCCCGTGAATCTAATCTGATGTTTCCGGCGAGAAATATGAGGCCTTCTACGAGCTCGGGTAGATTTGTGCATAACTCCGGATGGAATAGCCACACCAGGACTAGGACCATGTACCGTAGAGCTAGCACCAACAATCATACTACCTTTACTTGAAGAAGGTGAAGTTAAGCTGGCAACCTGACTCTCTTTTGCCGAAGACATCATGTTATCAAACATGTTAGGCTGAAGACCCAGACGATCAAAGATAGAAGTACTTTTCGCCTTAGATTCCATCAGAGACCGGGAGATAGCAATTCTTTCCTGAACCGAGATAGGTGCAGCAGCCGCAATAGAATTTTCGAGCAATTTTTCTGAAGGCCTTGGTTCACTGGATTTAGAGGCCATCACAGAGTTGAGATCAAAATCAAATACCACTCCTTTTCCTTTGTCAACATCCTTTGTGAACTTTGGCGGAGATTCCATTTGGAGAGCAATCTTCTGAGATATCGGATTTTTCTCCGCTTCAGCAACTGAAGACTTGACCCGAGCTATGCGTATCAGTTTATCCCCTTCAGAAGCCATACGCAAGTAATTACGCATTTCTTCCAAGACTTCAGCAGCAATTTTCGGTTTTCCAGTTTGCTTGTTCACCTCGACTTGTGCTTCTGAAAGAACTCCAAATAAAGGATCATCTGGTAGTAGAATTGTTGAAGCTTGAGCAGTTGTTTCCGTCTGAAGAGAAGTCGGTTCTTTAACTCCCTCACTCTGTCTTCTTAGCATTACTGGGCAACTATCATTAGTGTGGTTCAAACGCTGGCATACATAGCACCTCTTTTTAACCCTTTCATAATGGAAAAACAATTCCACAGATTCTCCACTCTGAAGCTTAATGATCTTAGATTTCCTTAATGGTTTAGCCACATCAAATTTCACCTTAACCCTTACATAAGGTCTGCTTTGTACCGCTAGAGGATCAAAAGCAACCTCTGTCACCGGGCCAATAAGCTCTCCTAGAACCATCAGAGAATATTCTGTGTAATAGTTAATTGGAACATTCTTAATCTGAACCCACAGATGCAGATATTGAAGATAATCAGGAGGAGGGTACTCCACCCACCGCTCCACAACAATAGACCAGTCATTATAGGTTAGGGCTCCTTTCGCTAGAATTTCCTCTAAATCATGCTCCTTATCGAAGATGAATTGGAATCGCTCATTCGATAAAGCAATACCTCGAACTCTCCCTTGCTTTTGCCAAAGACGCGGGAGATCATGAATGAGACTCGACATTTTCTGGGTATCGGGATTGAGGATACGACCAACGAGACTCAGGACATTCCTTTCGCACGACTTGAATTGCGGGAGATCAGGCATCTCAAAAGGTTCGTCCTTTTCATCCAAAGAGAGATTCATGAGCGCTTTATCCATTGCAAACGACATCGCGATTCTACACAGAGAAACCAAAAGGCGATTTCCGATCTCAAACCACCGAGGAGAAATAAGATCGAAAAAGGCACCACCGCTAAACAACAGCTAAGAGCGACACAAAACGCCACGCGTTGCTCTATTCTCAAAAGACAGAAAGTCTCTAAATGAGAAAGAGAGTCCTAAGCCCAAACAAGGGAATCTTTTTGTATAGTGTAAATGACCTATTTGTAAAAGAAATTTAAGACATTTAGTTTTTGTAAAATTATTAGATAACAAACTATTGAAAATCGTAATTGACCCGCAAATTGACAGACTTCGCATTATAATTGGGAAAGTGATTTGTGCTCTATTTTATAGTCACTAGCATGTGCATCTGTTAAAAAGACGAGACAGTCTCGTGACTGTCGTCATGAATCATGATTGTTACAAGGCTGCTGAATCCAAATCGTCTTATTTATCAGATTAAAAAATCGCTAAGATTCGTGCTTACTTACTCTATCGATAACAACAACATTATCATTTTTGAAACAATAGATATTTAAACTAAAGAAAATGGTATATATATACTAAAAACAGTGGGAAAGACAGCTCAATCTTTGTTTTTCTTGATTGTTTAAAACAAGTGCATGCTAGAAATGAATACACTTGGAAGATAGTAATAAAGAAAGACTAGCTAAATGGATCAAAGGAACCTTAACGAATAAAAAAAGAGGAATTAACAAAGCTGCAAAGTTCGAACTGTAAATAGATCACCATCATACATGAATGTGTCTCACCACAGTTACGTTTGAGAATAAGCAAAGAAAACAAACAAGAAATGGCAAAGAACATCGACTCCATGATCAGCTTCACCGTTATCTTTCTTGTCCTCTCAATGGTTTCTACAGGTATTTGTTACTAAACCCTTTATATACTTTGCACTTGTGTTATAGATCATATCTTCTAAAGTATCTTGTGCTGATGAACTTGATGAATGTGTGTTAACATGTAGACATCCTGAAGAGCGAAGCTAAATGCATTTTCCTAAACGGCCGCACGGTTACTGCGCCATGTTCAGATACTAAATGCAGAGCCTATTGCGAGAGCCTATATGGGAGCACTGAAATTTGTGCTGCACCTTGTGAAGCTGTGGGTAAAAAGTTCAACTGCCATTGTTATGGATACTGGTGACGTTTGAGGATAGTACTAACGTGTCATCTGTGTACGTTTATGTTCAAGTACTTTCGTTTGCTCCCACGTAAAGAAACATCAAGGGAAAAAGCTAATCAGTGATTGGCCCAAGGTGTGTAACGGTGTAAGCTCCATGTTGTGTTTATTAAGGATATCACCAACGATATAATTCATATCCTTTTGATCACTCAAGCACGACTCAGTCAATTACTCTCTTGCGGATTATTAGTTTCCCTTTTCCCTTTCTGTATTCTCTCTATAAAGCATATGTGCAAAAATTACTAGTAAATAATACAAATGATGTCAAGAGCAAAAACGTGTCTCTAAATCACTTGTTTTCTTTACTCCTTGGTCTCTTTCGATCATTCTCTAAATCACTTGTTTTCTTTACTGTGCTCTGATTGATGCATTCACTCCGTCACTCTAGTCGCTTGTCTCACGTGCAACCAACACGTACCGCTTCTCAAAATTTGGAATATATTGCCAAACATTTGAAGATTCAACTCAAAAATTTGCAGAAGACAAACAAAACAATAGGCTGTACTTACAAAGTCTCATAAGGAATGTCCCAAACGACAATTTCAGAGCTCCATAGGTTGCAAATTTGTCCCTTGGATTGCTGCAGCTATAGCCACTTCTCTTAGAAAATATACATGGTGATGGTTAAAACTGATAGTTAGTGGAGAGATGACTATACTAAACTGACTATACTATACTAAAAAATAAAAAATAAAATAAAATAAAATAAAAATAAACTGACTTAATCTATTATATAATTAGGCAAACTTCTTTCCTGAGAAAGCAAACTGTTATGACACGTGTCCCACCCAGTATTT